>JAXIVJ010010015.1:30000-48883 GCA_036785665.1 Chirona hameri
TGTGATCTAAATTTAAGAATTAAATAAAATGATTCCCTAATTCAAAGTTGGAAGTTTGGGAAAATTAATGATTGGTATTTTCCCTCCACTATTAGGAAACCGCAACATCTGGCGCTTTTGAATTAATCTGTTCGACGTTGTTGATTGGGAACTTGTAAACAAATCGCCGACACTAAATAGGTCGCCGAAGTTAAGCTTGGCACCGGCCGGCCGGTGCCAAGCTAAACTGCCGATTTCAATTCACTTTTTAAAATGATTGTTCATTACAAATTGGCATATCTTCGCAAAAGATAAGAGTGCAGGAAACACTGGATATCTTTATGATAAATAACAATGCGTAGGGAGGCTAATTTACTGAATTCGTTATCGAGTGCTTGCTGAGTACCGAGCCACCGACCGATATAAGCGTGGATCGCTTATCAGTAGGAAACTGCCAATATATTTTGGTAGGAATGGTTATATGCAAAATGTGAATTTACATCGTATTTTGGCCTTGTCTATCGATTTCAGGTTCGATTTCAGGGTATCGATTTCATTTTGTGGAAAAATGTGATTATCTCCCTTTAAAAATGTATTGCTATATTTGGAATAAGCACAATCCTATTAACTAGGAAGAAGTGTGCCATGTCGAAAATATTATATTCGTGTCGTGAAACCGCGGTTACGAAATGGGCGATTTTTTGTGTATTTAAAGAAAAGGCCGAAATGTTTAACGTTTTTTGCGACCCCTAAATATCTTCCGATTAAAAACAAAATATATCACTGAACTCACCATAGTCTACATAACAGGAAAACAGTATGATGCAATGGAAATTTTTGAATTCGTTTCGTAAAATCGATTTTAGGGCATTTATAGCAAACATGGAATTTTAGGCGATTTTCGCGACCCCTATTTTTTTTCTTCTCCAAATTGTTGATACCATTGGACTCAGCGTAGTCGACAGAACGGCAAAAAAAGTGTGCCACCAAGAAAATTTCACATTCGTGTAAAAATGAACCGCCCTAAATAAATTGCACATGCTCTCTGTATTTTACCAGCGTCTCAACATCCATCCATCCCATGTTTTCTTCTTCTCGATATTCACTGGTGCAGTCCGACTTTTTATTTCTGAAAACTATTCTCACGGAAAATTAATAACCTTTTGGATCCGTTTTCGCTGATTTTGTGTGGGCGGTGCCCAGGCTGGGAGACAATATACTATCTGAGAAAGACCAGAGACTTTATCAGGCGTATCAGGCCAGGGTTTTCTTTGACAGCATATTATGGATCTTTGAGATGTGATCAGCGTACCGTAGCAGTGATGTACCACTCTTACCCATGTGTTACATACTCAACGCCTCATCTAGTTGAACGCCGAGTACTTTCATACACGAGACTGGTTTGACATGGATATCGTCGAAAGACAGAGCGAAGTCCGGACGCCTTTTAAATATTGCAAGAGTGCTGAACAGCACTATTTCTGTCTTCGATGGGTTCACCTTCAACCCATTCGAAGTGACCCACTTTGATAGGGCCTCAGGTCGCTTTTTACTCTAGTCTGGAGTTCGATGAGACCGGCAGGCGTGGGCGGCACTGTGCACAATTTGAGTGTCGTTTGCGTAAGATACGATGGAGGTGAAAGGTGGCACGTAATGCCATTCATAAACAGTGTGAACATCACTGGGCCGAGGTTGCTACCTTGGACCACTCCGTGGTCTGTTCTCAGAGGTGTACTGGACTGTGTTCATCGGTGAAATAGTCCCATAGGCGTACCAAAGGGGTGGGGGGCAATTGCCCCACCCCCTTGAAGGCCCGGATGTGCCCCCTTGGCCTAGGTGCCCCTTTGGAAATAGGGCCCGAAGGGCCCTATTTCGAGAGACAAATTAATGTTTTGTATATTATTTTTTAGTTTTTTGTTGTTGAAAATATGCCCCTCTAAAAATATAGTGGACCAAATCCGGTGAGTTTTTTTTTGGTGGGGATACCTTATGTCCCCTGATCAAAAATTGTCCCCTCCTGGAATTAATCCTGGGTACGACACCGGACACTGAATAGTCCTGAAACCAGTGAGCAGAGATCCCGTACCAATTTAGCTTTGTCAGAAGCAAATTGCGGTCGATAGAATCAAAATCTATAGACAGGTCACATGACGTCACACAAGTTAGAAGGCCTGCATCTCTGTTCCGGGTAATGATGGAGAGAGGAGCACTTTCCGTAGAATGACATTTTAGGTACGCGTGTTGCGTTGGTGACGGAATGCGAGTATGACGGGTAATTGGTGAGCTGAGCTCCGATGACCTTTTCAGCTAGCTTTGAGATCACATTCAACACAATCACAGGTCTAAAATTACTAGGTTGTGACTTGTCCCCCGATTTCCAGATGGGAAATACCGTCGCGTGTTTCCACACTGCTGGCACCTCTCCTTTGACTATAGAGTAATTTATAATGTTCAGTATATGAGGGCCCAACCACCGCGAACCACTGTGTGTGTGTGTGTGTGTGTGTGTGTGTGTGTGTGTGTGTGTGTGTGTGTGTGTGTGTGTGTGTGTGTGTGTGTGTGTGTGTGTGTGTGTGTGTGAGAGAGAGAGAGAGAGAGAGAGAGAGAGAGAGAGAGAGAGAGAGAGAGAGAGAGAGAGAGAGAGAGAGAGAGAGAGAGAGAGAGAGAGAGAGAGAGAGAGAGAGAGCGAGAGAGCGAGAGAGCGAGAGAGCGAGAGAGCGAGAGAGCGAGAGAGCGAGAGAGCGAGAGAGCGAGAGAGCGAGAGAGCGAGAGAGCGAGAGAGCGAGAGAGCGAGAGAGCGAGAGAGCGAGAGAGCGAGAGAGCGAGAGAGCGAGAGAGCGAGAGAGCGAGAGAGCGAGAGAGCGAGAGCGAGAGCGAGAGAGAGAGACGGTTTATTGAATGTTTGATCATATGCAGCTGAGAGAGAGAGACACTGTTTGATCATATGCAGCTGCACGCCGTCACAGCCTGCCGCTCTGGAGCTGTTCATTTTCCCAGTGCTTGGCCCAGCTCTGAGTGTCACTGTCCGGACCTTGAATGTCGCGCTGCATACAGTCAGGGCGGACGGACGGGTGTGGGTGGCCCATTTCCGCGCTCAGCGAGCTCCGCGGCGGTACCGCGGCCCACATTAGCGAAGTACTCGTTGAATCGATTTGCTGCATCTTCGTCGGGAGCGACGTTGGATTTGAAGTGTTGGCTGGGGTCGAGAGGATGCGTACAAATCACACTTCAAGATAGACTGCCTTCCATGTATGCACTATCTTTTGTTGCCCTATTGCACGTCAATTAGTGCATTATAGTGCACCAGCGCATCTTGCACCATCTTATATTTTGGCTGTCATTTGCGGCAACTAACCAGCTCTTTGTTGCCTTCCAGCTCGGTGCGTTTAGCGGCTGCAGACGTGCCCGGCTTAGCAGTCATGTCGTGGCTGTTTGGAATGAACAAGAAGCAGGACCCGCCGATGCTTCCGCAGCCGCCGGCGGACGGTGGCGGGAGCGGCGGTCAGCCGGCTGAGCAAGCCAGTCGGCCCGCCGCCTCCACCTCCATGGAGGCCTACCGGTTCGACTCGTCCGCCCTGGAGCGGGCCGCCCAGGCCGCCAAGGACCTGGAGAAGTCCGGTGAGTACGCCGCCACCCGGCCGGACCGGGCTGCTGGAGGTGCAGGGGGCTCGTCCGTGGGTCCGGTTGTTTGACTGCCGTATTCGTGGCCGGTCGATAGGTAGGAAAGCGTACTATAGTTTGGGACTCCTTGTTGAAATGTGTTGGCCTAGTCAGACCCATGCCGAGTTTGGTTGGGAAGTAGGTACTCTGGAAATTTGATTGGCACTGGTCCACCGACCTGAAATAAATAATTTGCAAATTAAATTCTTCAACTTTCCCGAATTTCTACCCAATTCATTGTGACTTCACCTCGCAGTTTATGATCATCAATGGACATTTTTTCCTGTGATCCATGGCCGTGTTCTTTGCGACATGAGGATTGTGAGGACGGCCCGTTGACCAGTCAGCGACAGGGGATGGGAAGCGTTGGGGAAGGCGTGACGTCATGCTCCAGTGCGTTGAACTGTAGCGCGTCACAAGATGCGCGGTACATAACACAATACGGCAACATACATACGTCATTCTGACGTCAGCAGCAGCTCATAGCCTGAAGCTCCATACACAGTTCTCGAGAATCCTCACGCAAAAGAACACGGTTCATGAGGGTCGCATAGCCTACCGTGCCAGCGAACTGTACAACACACACGCTTTGGAATATGCCCACATGTCATCAAAACCGAAATGAAGCGACGATGTGCCATGCTATAGAGCAATGTGGAGACTCATTGGTTTTAGTTTGTATTGTGTACTCGTTTAAGCGGATTTAACAGTTTATAGTGTATTTTAATATTCATTTGATCGCGTGTCAATGTACGTTTATCGAGTTTGGTACTGTGATATGACGCGGGCTCATAAAAGCCACTCTGCTGGAAGAGCGCCGAATCGTTAATACATACATACATACATAGGTAACCATTATTAGTTCAGTTCAGTTTGTCAGCTTGAATGGACAGAAACTAAGCTGTACCTACCTGAGTACTCTAATCTGACCAGGGTCCTAGGATTGCTTTGAAGACAGGGTGCGGAGTGGACAATTCAGACTAAAAATAAACATTAAGAGTGGAATATTCAGCCTAAAAAGACCATATGATGAACTCTGCTAGTTTGACAAACTGACCCATCAGAATTGGCTGTTACAAATTACAATACTTTTCAGCCTATGGAGGAAAACGGGTTAGTATATATGATAAGGCTTCTAGTTATCAAATTCACCTCAGCTTAGGGAGTGGAAAATTCACAGTAAAACTGGGGAAAAGAGTGGAAAAATATTATCTATAGGGTGTCATTTTCCACCCAAATTTTGCAATCCTATGACCTGAATCTGACTATCCCAGCCGTCTGGATGATGAGTCTGAGTCGAGCCAAAATTAGCTGAAACTTTAAACTTATGGAATGGCCCCATTGTGTTAAATAGCCGGAACAGCTGTCATATGTGATTTATTTATGCAAGGAAAAATAATTGTTTTGTATTGTTATATTGTTCTTCATTTGAAAATGGTTGTTGAAACAACTATTCAATGTTTCAAAGTGTCCTCGAAGTATTACCGAGCGGACGCGAGGTCTTCCGTCAACTAGGGGGAAAATATGCGTAAGAGCGGCCTGACCGTAGCTATGGTTTTCAGAGGCTTATTTATTTGCAACTACTCGGTTGATGTGGCTGAATATTTGTACACAGTTCATGTACAAACATGTTGAATTTCTGGAATTCTGCGTTGTCGGGTTTAGGAGCAGCGCGCGCCGTCGCACAACACCGTCTTCCCTATGGTGGTGTTTGCGCAACTTGCGGCCACAATCCACCGGCCCCGGCTGACCTGCCCGGTCACGTGACCGCCTGTGGCCCGCGAAGGATGACTACCGGGATCGCCGTCCCTGGCATGTCCTGTTTAAGTCAAAGCGAAATTGTAAGTGCTCGTTCACATTTGGAAATAACTTTCAAGAACAGCCGTTCGGTTCCCGACCCAATAAGGGCGTTTTACTGGTAGTCAACAAGTCTGCTCACAATTCGCATACTGTAAAGCAAGTGGACAGTGGCGGTCCCCTAACTATATTTCTAGGCTATTCTGCTTCTAATTTGCGTTCAAATGAGTGTATGGCGTTATCTGTACCTTTTGTGAACGATTTTCTACACTGATTTCAACCATCTTCAGACTGTCTATGATTCAAACTTTGTGTCTGAATTTATCTAGTGATCATTTGTAACATATTTTGTCAAAAGATGTTCTAAAAGACCAACGATTTTAATAGACTTGCTTGTACATTTGATGTTTGATATTTTATTTAATGCTAAATTTTATTAATCTTAAAATGATGCCTAAGATCAAAACTTATTGAAGGTTTACTTTGTCAAGTTTGTTCAGTGCTGCTCCAAAATTGACCAAAAATATTTTTCTTCCCTATTTTGTTTGTCGATTAATGCATTATTTCAGGTAATCTCACAATAACACACAATCTGAAAAATGGTGTTTATTTCATGAACTAAGCAGCTATAGCTAGATTTCACCCATACATTTGTTTCACTAGTAATCTTCAATGCAATTAATTATTCATCTGTGTCTAATATGATAAACAGCTTTTCTAGTCTAAGGAGAATAAAATAATAAAAAGACATTTCAGATTTGCAAGAAATTCAAAATGAAGAACTTAGTCCTGAGCATGTATTGAATAGCATCCTGAAATTTATAGGAGCCTCATAACTCAGAACATAACCATATTCTAAGCACAGGCATATCAACATAAAGAACCTGCATCTCACACACAGTACCCCTATATAATGCACACCTTGTGAACTCATGTGTATAAACACCACATACACAGCTTGATGATCACAATTGGAACACCATTTCTTCACTTAGTTCAGTGCTCTAACCTGCATCAAACTTCACATCTTACATCACATAAAGAATTTGCAACCATAGAGCCTTGCCTTACATTCTGAAATAAAGCAAACACATCACAGGCAGTGCACCTTGATGTGTGATACAATGAAGCCAAGCATCCAGTGGCTGAAGATACTGCAGAGTCTTGAATCCCAGCTTGTTGCCCAGTGACTCGTCACTGCCTGAGGCGGGCCAGTCTCTGGGTAAGCTCATCTTGCTCAGTGGAAGCAGCTGTAGAAAGTCCAACTGAGCCCTGCTGACCCTGAGGGAGCTCCATATTCAACTCCAACCCTGCCTCATCTGCCACTTGACTCAAGAGGCTGTCAACGTCATTTGTCGGAATATTTGTAGCCACTGTCTGACCCATTGCAGAGTCCATGTAACTGCTCTGGACATCCAGATCTTCAAACTGATGCTCAAACTTGTCCATGAGTGCAGAAATTTTCTCCAGATTCATAGACCTCATGGCAGCATCCATGGATTTTACAACACCGCCCATCGATTGGGTGATCTTACGGGTCTGAACAGCAGTTTGTACCCTGCTGGACACAGCATCCACCCGAGCAGACATCTTTAGATAGTTGAGAGCTTGGTTCTTTTGCCTGATGGCATTTTCAGCATGTATCCTCGCACCCTCCATGTTTCCTTTCTGTATGGCCTTCTTTAGCTTTGTCTTCTCAACCTTTTCTTCCTTCTCACACTTCTTTGAATTGCGTGCCATTTCCTTCGCAGCAAACTTAAGGTTGAACAGGTGTTTTTCCATCGAGGCTATCGACATTTTGCCGTCTCTGTTTAAACAATAGATTTGGAACCTAACCACACAGAGTAACAAGTCACTATATTGCGTCCCAACTGTCTGATGAGTCACACAACACAAAGCGTCCCGCGTGTTATCATAACAGAAATTTGTGTGCGGCGAAATGCGTCGCATTAGAAGCAGTTCTCTGTAAATTTGGCCGCATTGCGGCCATATGAAGGTTTCCTTCAGACACCATTAATTTCTCCCAGTATGAAGTCGACATTGTTTTTTTTTTTAAATAATAAATTTAGTCCGAATGCTTTGTATGGATGGATTTCCGAGGTCAGGACCCACACTAAGCAGAGCTTGTTGCGCAGGTCCTGACCTCACCACCCGATCGCGCAATTCCTGTTGGCCGGCAGAATTTAGAGACGAAAGTTGTACGTGCCCGACATACCTGGACACGGCCCGCCCCGCTCACTGACGTCACCTGACCTTGAGTGGGACCGCTGCCACCGGCCGCAGGCCATCCCAGTCAGGAGCAAACAGCGAGCGCCGAAGCGACTCGAACCCGGGCTGCCACACCGGGATAGGTCAGAAGTCCAGCGCTCTCCCACTGAGCTACAGACACTTCGAGCTTCCCGAAATGATTTCGTCTCAAAAGAAAAGCTATGGTGGGGTCCATTGATGCATACAATTGCTCAGTCTTGGTTATAGTACAATAACGTGACTGGAGGGCGATATGGGTTTTGAACGGCCCGACACCATTGTCAGAAGCCCGATCCGACATGATGCTGAGCGGCCCGAGCGCAGCAAGGGACGCTAGTGTCGTGAAGGGCTTCTGATAATGGTGAAGGACCTTTCAAAACCCATTCGACCGACAAATGTCACGCTATTTGTATTATTGTCACTTCTCTAGGTCACACATTTATGTGTCATAGCCGGGCCAATAATATATGTATGTGTCATATAGCCGGTCAATAAAAACCGGGCCAATAATGACGATGTCAGGCCAATAATGACATTATTCGCCCGACAGTTCTTATTTTGAGGGGCGATATAGATTTTGATCCGCCCTCCTAAATGGCGGTAATTGACTAGTGAACGACACGTGCAAGTGACAATAATAGTACTTAGCAGTTTGTCTTTAAAGTTGTTACGAGCGAGCGCGCTCGTCCTTTCGTGGTGTAAGGGACAAATCTGAATATGAGCGACCCGGCCCGTGGCGACGGTTTTGAAAAGCTAATATCTTTGCAACCGCACGTCCGATTGACAAGCGGGCTTCTTTGCTGAGCAGCCCCATCCAACCTATCCTGTTTGAGACCAGTGCCGACTCACGTGGGTGACTACCCCTGCGCGTGGCGCGTGCCGCGTGAGGGGCGTTGAAAAGTGTTTTCTCGCAAAAACTCCGCAACGGCTGGGCAGATTGTTACTTGGGTGAACTGCTCTGCATACCTCTGCACGGGCACACCCCTATTATATATATATCAGGAACGGCTGAGCCGATTGTGTTCAAATTTGGTGTGTGCTTAGAGACTTCTCAGTCGCCAGTTTCCCCACAAGTCAGTTTACCACAAGCCTCTGCATGTGAGCACGTGCGCACTTTTTGTGTATTTCAGAAACCATTTGCCCGATGGCGTTGAAATTCGCCATACATTTCCTTCGCGCTCGCTCGTTTATCGCCAACTATGGCGCCTTACTGGTATTTAAATAGCCTGTGCTCATGATATCGCAGAAAATATCGAAAATCAAAGATAAAGGGCTACAAAACTTATATTTCACCTTGCAGCTTCGTCTCTGGCGTCTATGATGAAGTTGCAAGGTGAAATAATATATATATATATATATATATATATATATATATATATATATATATATATATATATATATATATATATATATATATATATATATATATAATATATATATATATATATTATATATATATATATATATATATATATATATATATATATATATATATATATATATATATATATATATATATATATATATATATATATATATATATATATATATATATATATATATATATATATATATATATATATATATATATATATATATATATATATATATATATATATATATATATATATATATATATATATATATATATATATATATATATATATATATATATATATATATATATATATATATATATATAGATATATATAGATATATATAGATATATATAGATATATATAGATATATATATAGATATATATATAGATATATATAGATATATATAGATATATATATAGATATATATATAGATATATATAGATATATATAGATATATATAGATATATATAGATATATATAGATATATAGATAGATATATAGATAGATATATAGATAGATATATAGATAGATATATAGATAGATATATAGATAGATATAGAGATAGATATAGAGATAGATATAGAGATAGATATAGAGATAGATATAGAGATAGATATAGAGATAGATATAGAGATAGATATAGAGATAGATATAGAGATAGATATAGATATAGATATAGATATAGATATGTATATAGATATGTATATAGATATGTATATAGATGTATATATATATATATATAGTATATATATATATATATATATATATATATATATATATATATATAGATATAGATATAGATATAGATATAGATATAGATATAGATATAGATATAGATGTAGATGTAGATGTATATGTATAGATATAGATGTATATGTATATGTATAGATATAGATATAGATATAGATATAGATATAGATATAGATATAGATATAGATATAGATATAGATATAGATATAGATATAGATATAGATATAGATATAGATATAGATATAGATATAGATATAGATATAGATATAGATATAGATATAGATATAGATATATATATATATATATATATATATATATATATATATATATATATATATATATATATATATATATATATATATATATATATATATATACTTAGCCGTTTTGGTTGATGGCTTTATAGTCGTCAGTTCACAGTTGTATTGTTGTTGTTTTTAGCTATTTTCAAATTTAGTCAAGAGATGCGATTGCCCCCGCTGAACGGCGGGATATGCTGCGACATAAAACCGTGCACTCTCTTCTCGTCTCTTTGTGTTGCTAGTTTCTTTCAGGTACTCTTAACCACCATCGCTACTGATTTCTATTATATAATAGTACAATCGCTATTGCGGCAAACATTGCTCATCAGTGCTCAGTCTGCTTTCGCGTCCCCCCGTACAACAACCACTAGGCTGCGAAGTTCAACTATCCGGTTGTGTCCCCGGTACGGGGTGCCTCGTCACTATTCACTTAATAACGCCCAGTGCCCACCCCTTCTCCCGGCAGCGAACGCGCACGAGATTCTGTCGATGACCAAACAGCAGGAGCAGACGCGCCAGCTGGAGCAGCAGTCCCGGATCAAGGAGTACGAGGCGCACATTGAGCAGGCCAAGGTGGAGCAGGTGCGCGCGCAGGGCGAGGAGCGCCGCAAGCTGCTGGCCGAGGAGACGAAGCAGCACCAGCAGCGCGCCCAGTACCAGGACCAGCTCTCCAGGAAACGGTCAGCTCCCGCCGCCATCTGTTTGTGGAATCGCGAATATCAACAGCAGATCTGTGTCTGGCAGCGCTTGTACGCCATTTTCGGTGTTGTTGACTGTCCGTTTTTGTTTGGCAGTCCACACTCCAGTCCCGTGCAATATCACATTTACACTTACAAGCCTGGTTTGTGTCGGTCGGTGGCAGTATTGCTCTATATGAGTGTGACACACTGCGCCACACTCTGCCTTCCCTTTGTTCAGCTCGACCCGTCTTGTTTCGCAGCTCGGAGGATCAGCTGCTGCAGCAACACCGGATGAACGAGGAAAACCTTCGCAAACAGGAGGAGTCGGTCGCCAAGCAGGAGGCACTCAGGAAATGTGAGCATTTTTGCTGTACAGCTGAGGTGTGTGGTCTTGGGTTATACGTAAGATACCTATATGATATCCATATTACCTGCACTTGGCCAATGTGATGTGTCTCTGATTGAGCACAATGGTCATGTTTTATTGTATGGTGCGATGAGTGAGAGAAGTCCCGTCTCCGGTCTCCTGTGCCGCCCTGTCTCCTGTCTTCTCGTTACGGCTTACCCTCCATCTGACCTGGTCCATCTACATCTGTCTCGCCCTCCATCTGACCTGGTCCATCTACATCTGTCTCACCCTCCATCTGACCTGGTCCATCTATATCTGTCTCACCCTCCATCTACATCTGTCTCGCCCTACATCTACATCTGACTCGCCCTCCATCTGACCTGGTCCATCTACATCTGTCTCACCCTGCATCTACATCTGACTCACCCTCCATCTACATCTGGCTCACCCTCCATCTGACCTGGTCCATCTACATCTGTCTCACCCTCCATCTGACCTGGTCCATCTACATCTGTCTCACCCTCCATCTGACCTGGTCCATCTACATCTGTCTCACCCTACATCTGTATCACCCTCCATCTGACATGGTCGCCAAATAACCAGAGCAGTCGGCGCACACAGCAACCAAATACCATGACACCGTTCGTCTGACGCTCACTACCCCGCCCCGTCTCGTCCTGCCCGGCAGCCACGCTGGAGTATGAGATGGAGCTGCGCCACTGACGCTCACCCCCCACCCCCACCCTACCCTACCCCGTCCCGTCCGGCAGCCACGCTCGAGTATGAGATGGAGCTGCGCCACAAGTCTGACATGAAGAAGATCGAGGCTGAGATGACGGCGCGCGCCAGGATGGATCGTGAGAACCAGGACCTGACGCTGGAGCAGATCCGCGTGAAGGCAGCCGAGAAACGCGACACCGTGCTCAACTCCATCAAGTGCGTGGTGCACACCGGGGGAGGATAGGCCGGGAGGAGGGGCGTGAACCAATGCATGCCAGTTTATGGTGGAGAAAGTCTGTTGGGTTTATATGGTCTGTAATGACAATGTCGTTGAACCCAACTGATTCCATCTTCAAGCATATAGTTGGATACCACTTTGTACACAGTTATTGCGAATTAGGTTCCTATTTGGATTATGTTGCTAAGTTCCGCTAGTTTTTATTTATTTTGCCTGCTAACAATGACCATTCAATCAAATGTTTTACATTACTTTAACGTCAGTTTTACTGCAGAGGCCGGCAGCAGTTCCGCCTATGTTTCCTGGTAATTACGCTGTCGAGCCTGCTCCAGCCGGCAGTGCTATCGCAGGCCGAGCTCCTGTCTTACACGGAGCCGTCTGATGATGCCGGCACTGGAACGCCCCCTATCGCACGTCACCGCTCCTCGTGACACCACAGCAGGGTCGTCCCTCTCTGACTGGGCGTGTGCTGCGGTGAAGCGCCGACGCGCGGCAGCCACCGCACTCGAATCTACCTTTATCTCACCAACCCTTTACCGATGCGTTATCCAATGCCCAGCCTCTCACCAGCTATGTTCCTGGCTACTCCGGCAGGACGGCGGGCGCGGTGCTCGGGGAGGGCATGTCGGTCTTTCTCAGTGACTGGGACAAGGTGGCGGCGGCGGCCGGTGGCGTCTCGCTGCTGGCACTCGGCGTCTATACGGCTCGCGGCGGCGTCACCGTCACCGCCCGATACATCGAGAACCGGCTCGGCAAGCCGTCGTTGGTGCGCGAGACGTCGCGGTTCTCGCTGTTTGACGCGCTGCGCCACCCGTGGTCGACGGTGCGGAACCGACTGCAGAAGTCCGACGCGGACGCGCTGGCCGGCGTGGTGCTGGAGCCGGGACTGGAGGCCAGACTCAGGTGAGGGAGCCGGGACTGGAGTCGGGACTGGAGCCGGGACTGGAGCCGGGACTGGAGTCCAGGCTCAGGTGAGGGAGTCGGGACTGGAGGCCAGGCTCAGGTGGGTAGACTGAGCAGGGCAGACAGAGGTGTGGACTGACCTGTCAGAGCACGTGGGTTACTCGAAGTCTGGTCACTGTGTGGTGCCGGCCTATTATACGCGGCACGCATTGAGCGGGTAGGAAATTATCACACGATTTTCGACTCTTGAGGTTATCACAGCTGACAGTCCAATTGACTGTCTTTTGCCACTTACCCATGCTTTGCAAAGTCAGGTGCAAGTCCGGTCAGGCACACAGTGAGCCGTGCTTATTCTGTGCACGCAGTGAGTGGAGCTGACGTTTGCTTCGCACGACTGCCATTGACGGTGGCACCTGCTCAGAAACCCTTCGATGATGGTGTTTGCTGTCGCCTATACTGTGCTGCTGACTACAATGCCGCTATTGCGTTCCCTCGTTGCAGGGATATCGCCATTACCACAAAGAACACAAAGCGGAATAAGGGCATGTATAGAAATCTGCTCTACCACGGGCCGCCCGGCACTGGCAAAACACTGTTCGCAAAGGCAAGTATGACTGGACTGATGCACTGATATTCGAAACCCATGCCACATCGGTCTCATCGTGTGACCAGATTTGGCCGATGATTGGCCATTGTCCACCCAGGGGTCATTTGCTCACCATTCGCTGCGTTACGATATCAACCAGTTCAAACCTCACGCTGCTCGACCTCTGACCCTGACCTCTCACCTGACCTCTCACCTGACCTCTCACCTGACCTCTCACCTGACCTCTCACCTGACCTCTCACCTGACCTCTCACCTGACCTCTCACCTGACCTCTCACCTGACCTCTCACCTGACCTCTCACCTGACCTCTCACCTGACCTCTCACCTGACCTCTCACCTGACCTCTCACCTGACCTCTCACCTGACCTCTCACCTGACCTCTCACCTGACCTCTCACCTGACCTCTCACCTGACCTCTCACCTGACCTCTCACCTGACCTCTCACCTGACCTCTCACCTGACCTCTCACCTGACCTCTCACCTGACCTCTCACCTGACCTCTCACCTGACCTCTCACCTGACCTCTCACCTGACCTCTCACCTGACCTCTCACCTGACCTCTCTCCTGACCTCTCACCTGACCTCTCACCTGACCTCTCACCTGACCTCTCACCTGACCTCTCACCTGACCTCTCACCTGACTCTCACCTGACCTCTCACCTGACCTCTCACCTGACCTCTCACCTGACCTCTCACCTGACCTCTCACCTGACCTCTCACCTGACCTCTCACCTGACCTCTCACCTGACCTCTCACCTGACCTCTCACCTGACCTCTCACCTGACCTCTCACCTGACCTCTCACCTGACTCTCCTGACCTCTCCCCTGACCTCTCACCTGACCTCTTCACCTGACCTCTCACCTGACCTCTCACCTGACCTCTCACCTGACCTCTCACCTGACCTCTCACCTGACTCTCACCTGACCTCTCACCTGACTCTCACTCTGACCGGTCCGACTCACTGTGTGTGCAGAAACTGGCCAAGGCGTCCGGCATGGACTTCGCGATCCTGACGGCGGCGACGTGGCGCCAATGGGCCGGGACGGCGTCACCGCCATCCACAAGGTGTTCGACTGGGCCAACACTTCACGAAAAGGTGCGCCCCGAGGTGACCGCGGTGGCTGTGGGAGGTGCGCCCCGAGGTGATCTCGGTGGCTGTGGGAGGTGCGCCCCGAGGTGATCGCGGTGGCTGTGGGAGGTGCGCCCCGAGGTGACCGCGGTGGCTGTGGGAGGTGCGCCCCGAGGTGACCGCAGTGGCTGTGGGAGGTGCGCCCCAAGGTGATCGGCGGTGGCTGTGGGAGGTGCGCCGCGAGGTGACCGCGGTGGCTGTGGGAGGTTGCGCCCCGAGGTGACCGCGGTGGCTGTGGGAGGTGCGCCCCGAGGCGACCGCGGTGGCTGTGGGAGGTGCGCCCCAAGGTGATCGCGGTGGCTGTGGGAGGTGCGCCCCGAGGTGACCGCGATGGCTGTGGGAGGTGCGCCCCAAGGTGACCGCGGTGGCTGTGGGAGGTGCGCCCCGAGGTGGCCGCGGTGGCTGTGGGAGGTGCGCCCCGAGGTGGCCGCGGTGGCTGTGGGAGGTGCGCCCCGAGGTGACCGCGGTGGCTGTGGAAGGTGCGCCCCGAGGTGGCCGCGGTGGCTGTGGGAGTGTGCGCCCCGAGGTGGCCGCGGTGGCTGTGGGAGGTGCGCCCCGAGGTGACCGCGGTGGCTGTGGGAGGTTGCGCTCCGAGGTGATCGCGGTGGCTGTGAGAGGTGCAGTGTCAGAAAAGTGGTTCCACGATCTAAGTTCACGGAACAATTTGTTCGCCAGCTGCGGAACAAATTTGTTAATTGCGTATGCCAGTAATGTTTGCGTATTTTTTATACGCATTTCTACACGATCTATTTGCATATACTATGATGTGGAAAGTTGATGAATCGTCAGTTGTATTTCCTGTACAGATATGGTCTTGGCGTCAGTCGGGGATCGAGACTCCCGGTTCGTATGTTAGAAAGGTACCTTGTATCGTTGCGTATGCGTATATGGGAAACGGCTCAAGTCTAAGTCTAAAGTACTGCCGTCTTTTGCATAACGTTTGTTTAGTGTCTCAGGGTTATCCATGGCCCCGATGACGATGGTATCGGTTTGCGGGTTGTAACCATGAATACGCAACAACGTTTTGGGAGGTTTTACAAAGTTTTGTGTTTAATTTTGGGAAAGTACCAGTTTTCCTTCCCTAAATCACTGCAGAAATTTCGGATGTTGGGAATTTGGAGGTTATGCCTTACGATTTTGTTTGGACAATTTGTGTCGCATCACTGTCACGTTCCGGCCATTGTTCGGAAAATCAAGTCTCAGTCTAGTTTGTATGCTCGTCACTCGTCAGCCATTTGCACCCGCAGACTAAACAAAATAATGATTTAACAGTCAGTTTGCACGAACAAAACATCCAAGATCAGACAAATGGAGAAAACGGGGGCCACTTCTCTGACACTGGGTAGGTGCGCCCCAATGTGACCGCGATGGCTGTGGGAGGTGCGCCCCGAGGTGACCGCGGTGGCTGTGGGAGGTGCGCCCCAATGTGACCGCGATGGCTGTGGGAGGTGCGCCCCAAGGTGACCGCGATGGCTGTGGGAGGTGCGCTCCGAGGTGACCGCGATGGCTGTGTGGAGGTGCGCCCCGAGGTGACCAGCGATGGCTGTGGGAGGTGCGCTCCGAGGTGACCGCGATGGCTGTGGAGGTGCGCCCCAATGTGACTGCGATGGCTGTGGGAGGTGCGCCCCGAGGTGACCGCGGTGGCTGTGGGAGGTGCGCCCCGAGGTGGCCGCGGTGGCTGTGGGAGGTGCGCCCCAATGTGACTGCGATGCTGTGGGAGGTGCGCCCCGAGGTGACCGCGGTGGCTGTGGGAGGTGCGCCCCGAGGTGACCGCGGTGGCTGTGGGAGGTGCGCCCCGAGATGACCGCGGTGGCTGTGGCAGGTGCGCCCCGAGGGTGACTGCGATGGCTGTGGGAGGTGCGCCCCGAGGTGACCGCGGTGGCTGTGGGAGGTGCGCCCCGAGGTGACTGCGATGGCTGTGGGGGTGCGCCCCAATGTGACCGCGGTGGCTGTGGGAGGTGCGCCCCGAGGTGGCCGCGGTGGCTGTGGGAGGTGCGCCCCGAGGTGGCCGCGGTGGCTGTGGGAGGTGCGCCCCAATGTGACCGCGGTGGCTGTGAGAGGAACGGGCTCAGGCGATGGTGAGCGGGGTGGCAAATGCTTGGTCGGCGGAAGGCAGCCAGGGACATTTCTAAATTATATGTAAAGTGATTCTTTGATGATGCATCTGCAGGAGGACGCGTTTGAATGGTTGCAACATTATCTGCGGATCCAAAAAAGGCGTATTCATTTGTCAATGCTTTATTCGCACCCAATACTAACTCAATTGTGAGCGCTGTCCCGCTGTCCAGTACCAGTAGAGTCCGTCATACCATCGCAGAAGTCACGTGACCACCTGAGAGCGGCGAAGGCCAGCGTCCCATCTGACCGTGTCCGTCTCCGTCAGGTCTGATCTGACCGTGTCCGTCTCCGGCAGGTCTGATGATGTCGCAGAAGTCACGTGACCACCTGAGGGCGGCGAAGGCCAGCGTCCCATCTGGCCGTGTCCGTCTCCGTCAGGTCTGATCATGTCGCAGAAGTCACGACCACCTGAGGGCGGCGAAGGCCAGCGTCCCATCTGACCGTGTCCGTCTCCGTCAGGTCTGATCTGAGCGTGTCCGTCTCCGTCAGGTCTGATCATGTCGCAGAAGTCACGTGACCACCTGAGGGCGGCGAAGGCCAGCGTCCCATCTGACCGTGTCCCGTCTCAGTCAGGTCTGATCTGAGCGTGTCGGTCTCCGTCTCCGTCAGGTCTGATCATGTCGCAGAAGTCACGTGACCACCTGAGAGCGGCGAAGGCTAGCGTCCCATCTGACCGTGTCTGTCTCCGTCAGGTCTGATCTGACCGTGTCCGTCTCCGTCATGTCTGATCTGACCGTGTCCGTCTCCGTCAGGTCTGATCTGACTGTGTCTGCCTCAGTCAGGTCTGATCTGACCGTGTCTGCCTCAGTCAGGTCTGATCTGACCGTGTCCGTCTCAGTCAGGTCTGATCTGACTGTGTCTGCCTCAGTCAGCTCCCATCTGACCGTGTCCGTCTCCGTCAGGTCTGATCTGACCGTGTCTGTCTCCGTCAGGTCTGATCTGACCGTGTCCGTCTCCGTCAGGTCTGATCTGACCGTGTCCGTCTCCGTCAGGTCTGATCTGACCGTGTCTGTCTCCGTCAGGTCTGATCTGACCGTGTCCGTCTCCGTCAGGTCTGATCATGTTTGTGGACGAGGCGGACGCGTTCCTGCGGAAGCGGAGCTCTGAGCACATCTCTGAGGACCTGCGCGCCTCGCTGAACGCCTTCCTGTACCGCACCGGCGAGCAGTCGGACCGGCTGATGCTGGTGCTGGCCTCCAACACGCCAGAGCAGTTCGACTGGGCCATCAACGACCGGTGAGAGCGGCGCACGCGCACAGGGAGAGGGCGGGCAGTGAGAGGGGACTGGGCCATCAACGACCGGTGAGAGCAGCGCATGCTGCAGACACGCAGGCGGGGAGACTGGGCGAGGAGAGGAGTGACGAAGACGGTGAGCTGTAAGGCAGCGCAGTGACGGGTGGCTGGTGGAGAAGATTAGGAACAGCACGAGTGAAAATCTGAGGACCTGCTGCACAATCTCGGCAACCTAGTTTGCATTCATGGTATGAAAAACAGCACGCCCAACGTATATGTATTACGTATAGAGGGCGCTGCAGAGCTTAAAACGATTGGAATGTTTTTCCTAAAAACATCTGCTGCTGCGCCTTATTTTACAGCGTGGATTGAGATGCATGTTTTCGTCATTTAATTCAGCTGTTTAATGCTGTAGCTGATAGCGTGCTTAGCCGTAATAAACGCTGGATGTAAATCTCGCGCTGTCGTGTGAGATCTCACTTATATAGCTCGGTCAGATTCAGCCTGACTTTTTCCCAGAGCGAGGTTGATGCGTTCCTGTGTGTGGTGACGGACTGACCTCCGCCTGACCGCCTGACTCTGCCCCGCTCCAGTCTCGACGAGATGGTGGAGTTTGCGCTGCCCCGGTCTGCAGGAGCGCGAGCGGTTGGCGCGGCTCTACTTCCAGAAGTTCGTCCTCGAGCCGGCCACACAGGGCGCCAAGTGAGTCCGGCGCCACGCGGCCAGAGGTCGCCGCTGGTGTTCCCCGCTGCCGCCGCGGCCCAGTGAACTGGACCTGCCGCGACGGCGG
>JAXIVJ010010016.1:7500-45000 GCA_036785665.1 Chirona hameri
ACCGAGCCGCTCCAGTTCAGACGACCTTGACCTCGACCGAGTCCCGGCATCAGCTGATCGCGTGCCGGCCGCGGGGTCGGTTGTACTCAGCAACCAATCAGCTGGCTCCTGTGACCGCCACCGCCGAACCAGGCGTGGCAGACGCGCGTCCGGGGCCCGGCACCGGGGGAGCAGAGGCGGCCACTCGCCGATTCTATCTGGCCCCGGTCTCGTCTACGGGCTTCTAAACATACAATCGTTGAAGCCAAAGCTTCTTTAGCTTTCAGATGTACTATGATGAATATCGACCTACTGGGACTATGCGAGACGTGGCTGAAGCCGGCCACCCCGGGACGCCTCCTGGTGCTGCCCGGGTACCGCCTCTACCGCGCCGACCGACCGGACGGCCGTGGATACGGAGGGGTGCCTCTGGCGGCCGGGGACGGCCTCAGTGTATCTCCGCTGAAGGTGACCACCGCTGCGCTGCCGAACAGCAAACTGGAATGCCTGTGGACATTAATCAAGCCCGATTTGAGACGTCGCTTCATTTGTGGTACACTATAATATCGTCTTCCCAGGCGAAGTGTTGCGGATCTAGAGGCGGATTTCTTGGACCTCGTAAATCAATATCAGCGCTTGCTCATAGATCATCCTACGACTAAGATTTTAATTTGTGGTGATCTAAACTGTGACTTTTTCAAACCAGCCAGTGATCCTGCGAAACGCGTCTTGTCTGATTTTTTAGCCGACTACTCTCTTTTACAAAGTGTTACTGCGGCTACTTACTCTTCAGGTTCTCTGTTGGATGTATTGATATCGAATTCTAGTCACTTAGTTAAACTTTGTACGGCTCGATTTGGCCATTTTAGCCCTCACAAGCTTGTGCTCGCTCGTATTGATGTTCCTCGTTTCCGTCCGCCACGTCGTATGGTTCGTTCTCGCTGTCTCCGCCGAATCGGCCAAGCCGCTTTTAATCGTGACCTTGTCAACGCAGACTGGAGAGGGGTTTTCAATGCGCCGTCGGTTACTATCATGTGGGATAACTTTTTACAAACGCTTCTGCCCATTGTCGACTCGCACGCCCCCTTACGTACCGTGCGTATCAGGAATGTCCGCGCTTCGGCAGTGACTAGTGAGACGAAACTGCTGATGTCTCGCCGCCGCGGGGCGCTGGCGGCCGGTGGTCACCGGTCAGCGGAGTACAAAGCTCTCAATCGTGCGGTGCGTTCTGCCATCCGACGTGACGCGTGTGACGATGTTCGGCGGCGGATTCGCGAGGAGGGGCGAGGCTCCATGTGGAAGGCGATTAGGTCGACTGTTGACTCGGGGAAGTCTGACCGAAAGCTGCCCGATACGACACCGGACCAGCTTAATGCGTACTTTGTCAGTGTGGGGCCGCGTGTGGCTGGAGAGGTCAGGGATATGGGGGAGACCGCTGACCTTCCGTGCCGCCTGCCGCACGTCGGCGCCTGTGCTCTCCAGCTGGCGCCCCTGACGCTGTCTGAGCTGCGGGTGGTCGTTCATGGTATGAACGGGTCAGCTGCCTGCGGTGAGGATGGCGTCAGTATCCTCTTGGTCCGCCTCTCGTTTGAGGCGATCAGCACCGTGTTCCTGCATTTGGTCAACTCCAGCATCTCTCTCTCCGATGTCCCTGATTCCTGGAAGCATTCCCTCGTCTTTCCCATCCACAAGTCCGGCGACCCATCCAATCCATCTAACTTCCGGCCAATATCCATAGTTCCTGTGATTTCCAAAATTGTAGAGCGGGCCGTTTACCAACAGCTCTACGTTGGTACCTTTCCATGAATCATCTCCTCGCACCCACTCAGCACGGTTTTCGTCCTCGCCACTCGACGGAAACCGCACTGATAACCATTTCTGACCACATCCTTTCCGATAACGACCGGGGAGAGATTTCCCTCCTTTGCCTGCTGGACTTGACCAAATGCTTCGATGTGGGGATGAGATCATGATCGCGAAATTTCACCGTGAAGCTGGGGACTTGTAAATTTTGAGCACTTCCCAAAAGCATCAGCTGAGTCTTTCCGGCGTAACTGAACCGATCAAAGATAATTCCAAACTTCTGGAATGTGATATGGAATGTGATAGACCATTCCAAACTTCTGACGAAATTACAGCTCTACGGAATTGACATCTCCTGGTTTTCGTCTTACCTTCGGGACCACACCCAGAGTGTCAGCTTCACTGACAACCTGGGAATTACCAAAAAGTCGGCTCCACTTCCCAATGGCATCGGGGTTTTTCAAGGCTCTGCTCTCGGTCCGCTGCTCTATTGCATCTTTGCCAACGACCTGAGTCTGTATGTCAAAGGCTCCGTGATCGTTCAGTACGCCGACGACACTCAAATTTTGATTAGCGGCGCAAAATCTGAATTCAAAAACGTTGTCGCTCAAATGGAGCGTACCTTGGCCTCTCTTGATGTTTGGTTCCGAGCCAGCGGACTGAAATTAAACGCCGGAAAGACTCAGCTGATGCTTTTGGGAAGTGCTCAAAATTTACGACAAGTCCCCAGCTTCACGGTGAAATTTCGCGATCAGATCTCATCCCCGTTTAGGAAGCAAAAAACCTTGGTTTACTCTTTGATCGCACTCTCAGCTGGGACAACCACGTATCTGCAGTCACTAGGCACTTCGTTGGCACTCTCATCGGTCTATCACATCTTAGGAGCTACCTGCCACTCTCTGTTGTCTCCGAACTGGTCGGCGCCTTGGTTCTCTCACAGATCCGTTACTGTATATCAGTGTACGGCAATGGTACACATAAAAACTTATCCCGGATCCAACAAATTATTAACTATGCAGCAAAAGTTATTTTCGGCCGCAAAAAAAAATTGATCATGTATCGGATCTGTTAGAGAAACTCGGTTGGCTCAGTGCTGGCCACCTGGTGCAGTACCACACACTGTATCTGGTACATAAGGTCCGCCGCCTGGGCGAGCCGGAGGCGCTGGCCAGCGGCCTCGTCCGCGTGTCGGACACCCGTGACCGTCACACTAGGCAGGACGGTAGTCTGTATGTGCCCAGGTCCCGAACGGGCCGCCGGCGCTTCCTTAGCCGTGCGCCGCAGCAGTACAACCAGCTACCACCGGACGTGACACGGCTCCCGGTACCCGTGTTCAGCAGACACCTAAGGCGCCACTTGTGCCGGGACCTGGGCTGAGAACCTGTTCTGCCGGCGTTGAGCTTGTCTTCGTATATCTTATACGACAGGCATGTATGGAAAGTGTGCGTGTGTGTCTGTTTGTGAGCATGTTTTGGACCACCCTCCTCGTATGTTTTATCTTTTTGGCGAGAGGCCGTAAGAGCCACAAGTTTATTGTGGATGGTTGCAATATATGCCTATGTCCTATGTCTATGTCTATGTACCGCCGAACCAGGTTTCGGAAGCATATTATAAGCATCGGTGGTTCAGTGGTAGAATGCTCGCCTGCCACGCGGGCGGCCCGGGTTCGATTCCCGGCCGATGCATTTTGGCTCCTGCTGTGGTGGCAAGACAGTCTTTGATCGGTTCAGTTACAATGCTACACATTATAGTTCACGCCATTTACAGGAGTACGTTACAGTTCACTTGGAAGAGACCGAGCTGGACATTATTTTATGCACACTAAAACACACTGAATAATTGTAAATGTTTAACCCTATTTGTAACAGGCTCCTGGCTACCCCTATTTGTAACAGGGGGGGGGGGCGGATTCCGCCCCCGGAGATCTCGAGATCTACCCGTCCTATTTTCAAAAATGAAACGGCTTTTGGTTTTCCTCAACACGATCTACATTTCTAAATAATAATACAAAATATAAATTTTTGATAGGGGGCAACAGGGGGGAAAAACTACAAATTTTTAGCGGTATTTGTGATCCAACACAGCTGTCATGTTTATCAACTGATTTCAACACAACCGACGGGAATCGATAGAGATTGAATTGGAAATTGATATATGGTGGTGACTTTTGAAAATTCAAAAATCATAGGCGTGTGCAGGTCACTCAATATGGGGTGTGAAGTAAATGCGTAATAAAACTATTTTGATGTTGTTTTTTTGATAAATGAAATGGTTTGTTATTGTGACATTAGACAAAACAGTTATAAATCATATTTTTTGCCATAGGCGGTACCAGGTTAGTAAAAAAGGGAGGTCAAATAACAACAAATATGAACCGCATGCAAGTTGTTACCCAGCACTATAAATAAGTTACTGATCGTAGACAGTTCTTTTTTGCATGTTGTACTTCATCATAGGCGTATCCAGGATCCAAACTGGGGAGGCGCAAAACCTTTTGATAAGTATATTATCCGTTATTATGCTACTAACTAGTCAACAGTGACTATTTCACTTACACTTTCAATTCACATTGCTTACCTCTTTTTACCCTAACTGGACTCGCACATTATCTTATAATCGTTTGTAGAGTACCTTGTGGTGCGTGTTCAATCCAAAAACTGCAGTATGTTATGTCATTGTAGGCCCATTCCTCTTAGTTTCCTTGCAATAATATGACCCCCTTTCTTCCATTCCTGACCGCGCCTCTGCAAAAAATGACTTTATTCCCTTTTCTGGCCTCATATGTGCATATATCATTATAAGCTAACCGTCTATTGCGCTGTAGTCGCAGGCATATCGTCATCACTATGCCAGTCACCCCCCCCCTTTCATGTGCCTGAACACGCCCCTGAAGCTATATAAGTAATAAATTATGCAAATAATGGTATAAGAAGCTATCTGTTACATCTTGATAGCTATAAATGCCCCCACAACGCTATATTGGCTTCCCGCCAAGCATTGAATACTTCCCGGAAACCACCCCTTTTCAAGCCCCTGAAACCGTCTCTACCATGCAATATGTATGATATTCCATTAACATCAACTCATTCGCACTTGTTGTAATCACCAGAAACCGATGTAATTCCTTCATACTTGAGACAGCTAGGAAGAAACCGTGAAGATTTCATTTCCGTATTATCGCCAAATTTCGCCGTCGAACCCACCCGAAACCGTGCACTGGAACCGCCTCTGTTCTGGTTAAAACTCAAAATTTTGACTCCAAATGTGAAAATCTGTTTTGAAAAAAGTCCCAAAATTGCATGGGCCTGCTCTCAGGCGTTCTGGAGATATCTGCGAAAAACATAAGGAGGTCGGCGGAATCCGCCCCCCCCCCCTCATGTTACAGGCCAAGGTACAGATAGGGTTAAGGGATTTCATTTTGCCCCACCAACTTATTTGGAAAACTCCACCCATGCAAGGTAGGGCAGGTGACTGTCAGTCAGGACAAGATCAGGTCAGGGCAGGTGTCTGCCTCCCCAGCCAGGGCCAAGGTAGGGCAGGTGACTGTCAGCCAGGACAAGATCAGGTCAGGCCAGGTGTCTGTCTCCCCTGCCAGGGCCAAGGTAGGGCAGGTGTCTGTCAGCCAGGACAAGATCAGGTCAGGCCAGGTGCCTGTCTCCCCTGCCAGGGCCGCGTCAGGCCAGGTGTCTGTCTCCCCTGCCAGGGCCAAAGTAGGACAGGTGTCTGTTAGCCAGGACAAAATCAGGTCAGGCCAGGTGTCTGTCTCCCCTGCCAGGGCCAAGGTAGGACAGGTGTCTGCCTCCCCAGCCAGGGCCAAGGTAGGACAGGTGTCTGTCTCCCCTGCCAGGGCCAAGGTAGGGCAGGTGTCTGTCTCCCCTGCCAAGGCCAAGGTAGGGCAGGTGTCTGTCAGCCAGGACAAGATCAGGTCAGGCCAGGTGCCTGTCTCCCCTGCCAGGGCCGCGTCAGGCCAGGTGTCTGTCTCCCCAGCCAGGGCCGCGTCAGGCCAGATGTCTGTCTCCCCAGCCAGGGCCTCGTCAGGCCAGGTGTCTGTCTCCCCAGCCAGGGCCTCGTCAGTCCAGGTGTCTGTCTCCCCTGCCAGGGCCAAGGTAGGACAGGTGTCTGTCAGCCAGGACAAGATCAGATCAGGCCAGGTGTCTGTCTCCCCTGCCAGGTCCAAGGTAGGGCAGGTGTCTGTCTCCCCTGCCAGGGCCAAGTTAGGGCAGGTGTCTGTCTCCTCTGCCAGGGCCAAGGTAGGGCAGGTGTCTGTCAGCCAGGACAAGATCAGGTCAGGCCAGGTGTCTGTCTCCCCTGCCAGGTCCTCGTCAGACCAGGTGTCTGTCTCCCCTGCGAGGGCCAAGGTAGGATAGGCGTCTGTCAGCCAGGACAAGATCAGGTCAGGCCAGGTGACTGTCTCCCCTGCCAGGGTCAAGGTAGGGCAGGTGTCTGTCAGCCAGGACAAGATCAGGTCAGGCCAGGTGTCTGTCTCCCCTGCCAGGTCCAAGGTAGGGCAGGTGTCTGTCAGCCAGGACAAGATCAGGTCTGGCCAGGTGTCTGTCTCCACGGTAGGGCAGGTGACTGTCACCCCTGTTATTTTTTGCTCTATATTCATGTTGTGCTTTCAACGCCTGTGTTATTGTTGACACCTTTCACTAAGTAACATATTTGCATGCTGGTGCACAATATGGCGGCACGTTATGATATCATGGTACTATGTGGCAGATGACAGCATTGCAAAAGTAGCAACATAGTGCACCAAGGCAACATTTGAATACCTTATTACCACAAATTGACTGCAGTAGTCGTCGCGCCCTAAAACCCCAATAAACAAACAACAAAACCTATGTCTGTCAGTATCAACTGTGTTGTCTTGGAAAAGTTGACAGAATTGTAGGAAAAAACTGGTGACCAACTTCGGGCTTCAGAATCCCAACGGTGACACACAGCTAGCTGGTTGCCAAGCACTGCATAACTGGCTAGACTGATCTACAAGCAGTGTTGCATAGACATTGTAAATGCATTGCAAATACATTGTGTCGGGTCACTGTGCGTAACTTGTACAACTTTACAGCTCCGCACTTTTAGAAGCTTACGTTTGGGATATATGGCTACTAGTGATGTCTGTTTCAGGCCATCCTGCCTGACACTTAGATAAGAGGTGGGCTTGCTGCCTAAGAGTAATGAATTGTGCAAGGAAGTGCAGCACAATGAGCAACACAATAGTTTATTGGTTTGCTGCGACATTTTCCGGGATTGTCATCAACACTCAGAAGCCATTAGAGGTGGAAAATAAGAAACACCATTTTGTACGGCATTTGTCGTTTCATAACGAAGTTCTGCAATGGATATTCGGTGCATGCGTCCTACATTGTTTGATATACCGATTTGCATGTGAATTCACAGGTTCACAATTGTGTGTGCTTTTAGTTTCGGTGCCTTTCAAGACACAATTGGTATAAAAATAGAGGAAAGCACAAGGTGCATATCTTATTTCTATGTGATTCTGTTCTCCTTTCAAGAAACGTAAAATAAAGTACTTCAATAATTAATTAATATAAATGGTAAATATGAGAAGAGTCCATGTTAAACCTACTATCCCGAAGTTCCGCCTTTGCTATGCATTTCTTTGCAGTGATCTTTCACGTTGGTGATGGACAATGCCTTGAGCTAGCCGTCAGCCCGGCAGCTCGCTGGTTCGAAAAGTAATCCACACTCATGGTTCTTTCATCTTGTTTCCGTAATATCAGTATGAATGTCGGTAGTGTGAGTATATTCCGTAATATCGGTTCTACGCTTGACGGCCGGCGAGGTAGCGACTGACCGTGACCGGGCGAGGTCAGCGGGTCAGTGCCTGCGGCTATGTGCCGGCCGGCCAGAGCGGGGTGGCCAGCTGGTGCCCGGATCAAGGCTCGCATGCAGCGTGGTGCAGTGCCAGTCCAATTGTACAGTTTTGCGGCATCTTTGTTCCTATATATTGTATGTGCCTCAAGACGCCTCACACCGCAGACCAAATTGCTGTCTGACTGAAATTTCAAGAAACAAATGGTACAATGCGCTTATGTACGTGTATTGTTAGCAAGTAAAACATTATTATCACAACATGAACTGCAGCAGCGTATACTGCTTGTGGTGATCTCACAAAAAGGCATTTCACAATCACATCACATCACGACCTGCCACGATTATAGCGCTGTAAGTCGCCGTTCTTAGGAGACCATACAGAACAACATCGTACAATGGTGGGCGTAATCAGCTTCACGCCGAACTTGCAGAATGCCATTCAAATATAACATTCATTCACAAACATTCATGTCGTCTTCGTCATCTGACCACGTTGTCTGAAATAAAACAAAACGTATGTAAGAATATTGCAGAGATGATACAGATTTAACACGAACAGGCATACCTTTACAGAGGGATGACAGCTGGGGCATTCCATGACAGATCGACCAAGACATAACACCCTACATTTCAGATTTCGATAAAACTACGAGTCGGGGGTTATATGGGCCGTATATTCACGCTGTGAAATTTGCATCCCTCTCCGTCGTATGTTTTTTTTCTTCAATTTCAGCCTTGGGCAACTTTGTAATGTTATGCTATTTTGTATGTGAATTTTCAGGGGGCAATATCTTCCATCTAAATCATGCCTGTCATATAAATCTATATATCATCAGAATCGTCAGAAACCATAGATTAGTATGCTATAATCTTCTTTTTTATCGAAAATGTTGAATTCTAAGATGTAATCTCATGTCAGATCACGTGATTTTATAATGTGGCCATTTAACAATCAGTATTTGTCCCATGCCATAATCGACTTTGATACATAAGCTTTCGATGGTAAAAGAACACTGGAGATAGGTTTGTTCTCTAAGTATTTTATTTGTATTTTGTATTTTGAAAAGTCATGGTCATGGTCAGCATGTCTTTGGTAATAATTTTGCACGTAATTGTGCTCAAGAGCTAACTCAACAACATTATATTTCCTTCCTCGAGCTGCATTCAATGATGCATAACATGATCCTTGCAGGTCGTTCCATGACCTCAAGGTCACGTGATCTGAGGTTGGTTCTCTAAATGAGAAGTCTTTAGATCATATGCCAAAAGTTCAAAATTGTCGATATAATTTTCAAAAAGATAACATTATATTAATTTGTGGTCAATGGCTATTATCATGCCATACAAGTTTCTATAATTCAAAATATTTATATTGGGA
Organism: Chirona hameri; assembly: GCA_036785665.1. Lineage (NCBI taxonomy): Eukaryota > Metazoa > Arthropoda > Thecostraca > Balanomorpha > Balanidae > Chirona > Chirona hameri. The sequence continues at coordinate 16,499 of JAXIVJ010010016.1, forward strand.
GATATCACCCGCTGAAAATTAGAGCTTTGAGCGACATTGAAAATATACCTCAGGCTATAACTCGAAAACCATTCGACGGACGGACCTGGAAATTTAACAGCGTAAATCTACGGTCCAGATAAGTCACGAAACGTAGTTTCATCAAACTATGACAAGTAGGGTGTTATGGCTCGGTCGATCTGACGTTGATTTCACCGGATGACCTCAGGTCACGTGACTTTAATTCACAGAACGGATACAGTGCCTCATGTCATATATCACTGGAAGCAGGCTGACGAGATTAGTATACTGTTGTTGAATTGAGCTCTCTGGCACAAATACGCACAAAGTTATTGCCTATGACGTACTTGACCATGTTTTTTTTCCAAATACAAAACTATACATACAATATTTAGAGAAGAAACTATTTCCATTTTTCCCATCGAAGACTGATGTATCAAAGTCGATTATGCCATGGACAAAATTCGAATTTTAAATGGGTACATTACAAAATGACGTGATTTTACTACATGTGAAATTCCAAATATTATACATTTTCAAAAAATTATTATATGATTACGAGCGAGCACTTCGTGCTCGCTCGTCCTTCTGTGGTGTGTGATAAAAATCTGATTATGAGCGGCCCGGCCCGGCCCGGCCCGGACAGCATTATTTCCAAAGTGTATACAGCTGACGGGCGTGTTTGGAAATAGCAATCACTTCGGGAGACATAAGTCAGTCAAAAATATAGATATTGCTTTGATTTGTTTTTGGAGGCATTGTCCATACTTGGTTCTCCAATATATCTTCCGGTTTTATAATATGTTTGCAGAGTTTAATTTTGGGAAATTGTTCTCCCAAAAATATTATTTTTTGGGAAACAATTTCCCAAAATAAAACTTTTCAAACATATTCAAACACCGGAAGATATATTGGAGAAGCAGGTATGGACGATGCCCCCCCCCCCTCCCCCCCCCCCCCCAAAAAAAAAAATAGAAGAAGAAGCAATATATATATTTTGACTGACTTATGTCTCCCTAAGTGGTTGCTATTTCTAAACACGCTCGCTAGCTGTATACACTTTGGAAATATGCGCACGGCCCGGCCTGACCCGTAGCGACGCTTTTGAGAAGCTCATATCTCTGCAATCGCACGTCTCATTGACAAGCAGACTTCTTTGCTGAGCAGCCCCATCTAACCTACCCCGTTGGAGACCAGTGGCGAATCATGTGTGTGACTACCACTGCGCGTGGCGCGTGCCGCGTGAGGGGTGTTGAAAAGTATTTTCTCACAATAACTCCGCAACGGCTGGACTGATAATTGCAAATTACGTGTGTGGTTAGGGACTCCTAAGCCGCCACTTTCACACCAGTCAAGGGTGGGGTGACTATGCACGTGCGCACGTGCACACCCCTATTATATATCTGAAGAAACGGCTGAGCCAATTATGTTCAAATTTGGTGTGTGGTTAGGGACCTCTCAGCAGGCCTTTCCACAAGTAAAATGTTGGTGCCTCTGCACATGCGCACCTGCGCACCCTTTTTATATCTCAGAAACTACTTTACCGATCGAGTTAAAATTCGCCATACATTTCGTTGGCGCTCACAGTCGTTGATCGCCAACTACGGCGCCTTACTGGTTGTAATACATGGTGCATGAGGTTTCTGATGACTCACATGATTTAGATCGTCCAGATATTACCCGTTGAAAATTAAGGTTTTGCACGACGTTGCAAAGTCGACCGAGGCTGTAACTCGAAAACTATTGGAAGTACGAGGCGGAACTGAACATGTCACGGCGTCAATCTACGACCCAGATAACGCCCATAGACATATTGGTATGGAAATTTCAGGTATAGGGTGTTTTGCGATAGTGTTTTGGTCGATCAGTCCTGGAACGCCCCAGCTATATGACAAGTCCTGCAACACGAAATGTGAGCCGCTATAAGCAGGAGAAGTTTGGGTGCGGATATAAATACGGCACGACGTTGACTATATGTTTCTGAGCGTATGATGCATCTAAGATGCTTTGGTTCAATAAGAAAACATGGCCTAGTAAAAACAGACGTCATTGGCCATGACGTCACTGAGTGACGTCAAGGACATAAGGTCACATAAGGTCAAAATTTGAAATTGATTAATCAAAATAATGTCACACGTCACTGATTGAGTTGCGTCATGACTGGCGTTACTGACCAACGCCACTGAATACTATCACTGAATGACGTCACCAGCAGTGACATCACTGCCATGATATAACTAACTGACGTCACTGACTGGATGACGTCATGACTGGAGTTACTGACCAACGCCACTGAATACTATCACTGAATGACGTCACCAGCTGTGACATCACTGGCATGATATAACTAACTGACGTCACTGATTGAGTTGCGTCATGACTGGCGTTACTGACCAACGCCACTGAATACTATCACGGAATGACGTCACCAGCTGTGCCATCATTGACATGATATCACCAACTGACGTCACTGACTGGATGACGTCATGCTTGGAGTTACTGACCAACGCCACTGAATACTATCACTGAATGACGTCACCAGCTGTGACATCACTGGCATGATATCACTAACTGACGTCGCTGGCTGAATAACGTCACTGACATCACCTCTGACTCTGACGTCACTCACCTGTGGTGTGGGAGGCACCTCCAGCTGGGCGGGCATCATCTTCTGCCTGTGGTGCACCCGGAGCATCTTCACTTGGAGGGGTTTCATCATCAGGCCCTGGGAGCTCGGCCGGGGCCCCTGCTGCCGGTGACGCCGACTCCGCGGGAACAGGAACACCTCCATGGTGCTCTGTTGGGGCGGCGGCTGCGCGGCGGTGGAGGACTCTCGCCTGAGGGCCTCCTGACGTCGCACGTCCTCCAGCCATTCTTCGTATGACATCTGGTGCCAGCCTGACCGGAGGGAGGGACAGGGGTGAGATACAGCACTTGGTATTATTGTCAGATCTGGTGCCAGCCTGACCAGAGGGAGGGTCAGGGGTGAGATACAGCACTAGGTATCATAGTCACATCTGGTGCCAGCCTGACCAGAGGGAGGGTGAGGGGTGAGATACAGCACTAGGTATCATTGTCAGTTCTGGTGCCAGCCTAACCGGAGGTAGAAAAAGACACGGGTTAGTTAGTAGTTATATACAGCTTTAGGGATCATTCAGTTGCATCGTTTGTCTTTGATTTCCGCCTTTATAATTGGAGTCGCACATTATTTGAGCACATCGGGTATGTCATGGCTATGTTAAAATATTAACGTGCCACAATTCGTGTCAAAACCATACAAAACAATTTAGGTAAAACATACCCAGAAGACATATCTTTGGAAAATGAATTACCTTTCATGCTAAAAATTAAATCTTCCGAATAAAAACAGAATGAGTAAGCAAACCTACATTTGTTGAAGAAGTTGGTGCCGCATTCCTCACAGGGGAATATCTCCTGTGCCTTGGTGGTGTCCGTGCCATGGGCTTCTTCCGGTGATGCTGCGGTGACAGCATGTCCTTCAGGTTGTGACCCCGCTGTAGCCATATGGGCAGAAGAGCTGAGGCGACCCTCATCAACATCCTGCGAACCAGTCATTGATGGAGTCAGCGTCAAGGGCTGGGCAGAGGAGCTGAGACGACCCTCATCAACATCCTGCGAACAAGTCATTGATGGAGTCAGTGTCAAGGGGTAGCTGAGGCGACCCTCATCAACATCCTGCGAACAAGTAATTGATGGAATCAGTGTCAAGGGGTAGCTGAGGCGACCCTCATCAACATCCTGCGAACAAGTCATTGATGGAGTCAGTGTCAAGGGGTAGCTGAGAAGACCCTCATCAACATCCTGCGAACAAGTCATTGATGGAGTCAGTGTCAAGGGGTAGCTGAGGCGACCCTCATCAACATCCTGCGAACAAGTCATTGATGGAATCAGTGTCAAGGGCTGGGCAGAAGAGCTGAGACGACACTCATCAACATCCTGCGAACAAGTCATTGATGGAGTCAGTGTCAAGGGCTGGGCAGAAGAGCTTGGACGACAATCATCAACATCCTGCGAACAAGTCATTGATGGAGTCAGTGTCAAGGGTAGCTGAGACGACCCTCATCAACATCCTGCGAACAAGTCATTGATGGAGTCAGTGTCAAGGGTAGCTGAGGCGACCCTCATCAACATCCTGCGAAAAAGTCATTGATGGAGTCAGTGTCAAGGGTAGTCTTATCAACATCCTGCGAACAAGTCATTGATGGAGTCAGTGTCAAGAGCTGATTACAATGGCAAACACGAAATGTTATGCTTTATTTCAGTTATATTTGGCAATAATTAAACTATTGATATTTGTTTGGTTGTGTGGCGGATTACCGCTAACGTCTCCTGAACACATTCCCTATTGAAATCTGGAACATTGCCGGGAAAAATGGAAGAAAATATACCAGTAGTTATTGAGTGTGAAGTATCTAACTTCTAGATATTCGTTCTTTTTGTATTTATATGCCTGATATTTACACCGATTAAGCCAGGACAGACGATACGTTTGGGCCCGCCATTATTATTGATACTAAAAGAAGATAAGATACTTGATGCTTGGTGCCAAAATAAATCACCATCGTGACTATTGGTCGAATGAGCATCATTAATATAATTGGGTTCCTGAGGTGTTGGTTAAAATCTGAGATAGCACTGGACCCGTGATGCTGTTGCGGGCCGTTTCGCCTGCCGTTTTGATACATGCCGGCCAGTAAACTGTTTCACCGGCCGCCGATTAACTGAAACTTTCAACAGTAATCAATAGCTCGCTAGGCGTTTGGAAAGTGCTCCTCTCAAAATATACAGCCGGTCAAGTATTACCCCGGCATTGGCTGGGGCCTCCAGCCTCCTTCCATTAGCCGGGGGAGGAGAGGGGGGGGGGGGGGATGGGAGGGGAGTTTTTCGCCCTCCTGGTTATCTTACGAACCAATGATCGCAGGGAGGCGTTCAAAGCGGTATTCGAAAACTCTCAATCAGACAAATCTACAGCATACTCGAAAGTTTAAAATTGAGGTCACATGGCAGGTCACGGTCTGGTCAAAATCGAAGTATTTGAGTGTATGGACAATACTTTCCATACAAAGCCTTCGATTGCGACCATGATCCCACAAAATGCTCTCAAAGGTATAATACACCTCCCACTTGAGCTAAAGTGAGATTGTTGGCAAAAGTCAAGGTCAAGGTTTTACCCCCTGACTTCATTTACGGGAAGATAGTGTCAAACTCAGGTCCAAGTCCGGTCACATAGGGTCAACATTCCAAATTGATAAATATAAATAAAAAAGGCATATGTTTGGACCAGTTTTGCTTCAGACATGCAGCGGTGACATTCATTTGTTCGTAACTGGTCATATAAAACAATTAACAAAAATACGTCATGAGTTACCTATACTTTAGAAGCCATAAGTCAGTCAAAAATGAGCATATTATTTTGAAATTTGGTTTAGGAATTGGCTATATGTGGCTATCTGATATATATGCCGCTTTATATCTTTGAAAAGTTTGATTTTGTGAACATTTCTCCCAAAAAAATGTTTATTTTTATTTAGGTGTCCCAAAACCAAACCTTACAAAAATCCGAGATATAAATGTTGTAGCACTTGCTATTTGCTATCGTTTGACGTTTTTCTGTTGCATTTTTCTCAAAATATGACATCTATGGTCTGTTATTACGCGCCCTTGAAGGCCTCTGATAATTACACACCCTGGAAGGGGGGAGGGCGGATTTCGCCCCCCCCCCCCCTCCATGATTTCGTAAACTACGTAACGCAACGACAAGCAGAAAACGGCGTTAGATAGGTCGAGACAAGCATTTTCGAAAGTTTTACGTTCATTTTTTTTCATGTCAATATTGAGGTCACCTGAGGTCATCAAGGGTCGGATTTTCAAGTTTTAGGACTTCGCTCCAGAAATCCCCAGATATCACAGGAACTATGATAGCTAGGAACAAACAGAAAAAAAGCAATGGAAAGCTCTTGCAAAAATTAAATCGTCACGGCGGCCTCAGATTTGAGCTCATGTCAATAATGTAGGCTACAGAGGTCATCAAATGTCAAAAAAAAATGTTTTTTGCAATAATTGTTTACCTAAAGATAAAGCAATGCGTGTGAGGCGCCAACTTGTTTGTCTCAAGTTACATGACCCAAGTAGGTCATGTTGCATATTGGGAGACGTGTATCGACGAGTAAAACACATTGGCACCGTTTTCACTTCCCTATCGTCATTATATCGATAGTTATTGACAAAACAGTGTTGGCGGTCACGATATTGACCTGACCTTAGGTCACCGATATCAACAATCCAATATCAACAAATTGTAAGTATCATTATTATTTTATGAAATCCTGCATTTGTGAAACCAGTAGGCTTAAAACTGTGGCTGCAGTACTACCACAAACGTTTTGGAGGAGGGTCATGGCGTGACCTGGTTTGGTGACCTGACCTGAGATGACTTGAGGTCAAGAATTTACATAATGTGGGTAGTTCATTTTCTAACAGGTATGGAAAAACGGCGGCGTTGCGCGCCGCTGTTTTGCACTATCCTTGAAAACCTGAGGGGTGGGCGGATTTCGCCCCCCCCCCCCCCCCCCCCCGGCGGTACCCTCTCAAAGGCAAATACCTCTCCATCATGGCAGCTGAACCGCGCCTTCCAGAGAGATGTAACTTGCTTGCCGGTGTATCAGTACGCACCATGGCGGATTAAGACAATTTTGGACGTGTTGGAGTCAATACTTGCACGTGCACGCAGTGCTCACTGGTTACCCCCGCCGCCATTCCGGAGAAACCAAAATAAAATAAATGTATAGCTACGGTTTTGCCACTGACCCAAACCCGATCACAAAGATGGGTCCGCACTCCTTAATGGCGCGTGTTAAAGTTTAGCTGATTTTTTCGTCGTCAACTCGTGTGTATTGACGTGACTAAATTCGCTATATTTCGAATTTTGTTTCGATGAAATTGCTTTATTTTTGCACAGAAGACGTAACATTTTTGTATGAGAAGGTATCCAAAGATTCAGGTCGATAACGCTATTGGTGTTTGAGCTATTGCGAAAGTTCGTCAGGGGAGACGCCCCCCACCCTCCCCCGACCCCCAGCCAATGCCGGGTTAAAGGAGTTTACAGCAGTGTTTGCCACGGCCCCCCCCCCCGGCCCAGGCCCTCAGCCCGGCCCGGCCCAGGCCCATCAACACCAAGCCCAGGCCCGGATCAGGCCCGGTCAAATTCATAATATTGAGGCCCAGGCCCGGTGCAGCCCGTTAAGATTAAAGGGACATTGCCACCTCGCAGGTCAATATGGAGTTTTTGGTGTGTATCGCTCGATTAAGCGTGTCCGATTTCACCTGCAAAGTTTGGTTCCCGAGACTCCCCCCATTAGATCAAAAAATAAATTTGCACCACTCATGCTTGCCAAGAATTCTTAAAATTGGAGTCGCCACATCACTATTTAGAATCACTTCTTTGTGGACTGCTATTTTCTTTTGAATGTTGCAAACTCAACATCACCATTCTGTCAGTGCACTTTAAAATTAAAAAGCGTATGCAGTTAATTCTATTTTCAACAACCTTAGCCATTTTCATAATAAAACAGCAAGAATTGCTATGGCTCGACTTTGGGACCGTAGGAGTTATGTGACCTATACTTTGTTTGATTTACACAGATATACATTTCAAGGTCAAGTCTCAGTGAATTCGTACGCTTCGGCTTTGGGCGGGCGCCAATACCACAGCCAAACTGGATGAGAGCGGCCATCATGAATCTAGTACTTGTACACAATGCACAATGCTTGCTACAAAATGCTTTGCCGATACACTGCTTTAGGTGCTGCAGGAGCAGGTTTGAGCTTGAGCATACATGATTATTGATCCCCACCATTCATTTAAGTTGCTTTTTAGAAATCCTCCGGAGGTGGCAACATCCCTCTAAGCATATAATCATTTTCACAAAATTTGAAATAATTATCTTAGCATATTTACTTGTATACTATAAATGTGAAACAATGAACCAACTATGCTAACCCAAAACAAAGACACAGCCACAGCAACAATGTGTTGCTGTGTAAGTGAGCTGCTGGTAAAAACATTTTTAAGCTCTGACCTGAACTTGCGCGCATTACTTCACAATTATCAGCCGAGGCCCGTCCAGAGCCCAGGGATTTCCTTAAAGTTGAGGCCCAGCCCTGGCCCAGCCCAGGGCCGGCCCAGCCCAGGCCCGGCCCACCCCAGGCCCAGCCCATTGCCCATAGAGCCAGTCCGGCCCGTGGTGACCTCTGGTCCCAGATAATTGCAGTGCACATGAATAGAGGACTTAGGCGCGAGTGTTATCTAACAGATACCTTCATTACAAATGACTGCAATATGTTATGTGCGCAGATAGCTGTATCTGAATGTGTTACCATTGCTTGATGAGTGGAGTTCTCTGCTGTCACTGACGTGCAGGAGCTGGCCATAGCTGATGCTGGCTGGATGCTGTTCACAAGTCACGGTACCGCACGCTGGACGCTCGAGACACGCACTGAAGACGCCACTGAAGCGCCACCCCTGGGTACCATAACCAGCCTGGGGGGCCTAATGAACCCCTCCTCAGGCGCCCCGGTCCCCTCACAGCGCGTGTTCGGCTCCTCGCCATAGCACCCCTCGGCTTATCGCCCCCCTCCGAGGGTAGAGCTGATAAGGGTGAAAGTAGCCCGGTGTCTGGCGTCTAGTTAATTACCAGTGGTGAAAACATGTCCTCCATCAATTGTATTTAGCTTCACTTTCCTTTTACATTTGATATAGACGTACCAAAGAAATATCGAGGTAAAATGCATTGGTGACCGAAAAAAGTCAGGAGGATTGTCTAAAGCTACTCGATGCTGCAGCGATTGGTGATGTCAACGGGGTCGTTTTTCTTCGAAATGCTCAGTGAAAACAGGGATCATGTAGCAATATTGGATGAACGTGTGTTTTATTGGGAAGGCATTCAGAAAATAAATTCGCTAAGCCTGGAGAGAATCAATACTTTATCGGGTCTCTGAGAACCACGTAGACTGGAAGATGTAGTAAATCGATACTCTATATAGGATCTCTAATAATCGCATTTCGCATTTTGCACACATTTCGTTATATTTGTGTGTTATTAATTAGCTGATAGATATCTTTTTTTGCCAGTTCTTCAAATATTTTAGCACATTTTATTTGTATACCGGTCCCATAAAATATTACTAGCACCCCACGATGAATTAACAATATGTCGCGTTTTCAGATGGTAGACAATTTATAATTAGCAAATAATAGCTTCTGTAAGTATAATCTTGGAACTCAGTACGTTCGACGGGAATTAGAGAAGAAACGGGTATGCGTGTTTCTTACATATGTAACGTTTGTGCAGCATTTCAGAGGCGCTGTTCCCTAGGGAAACCGCCAGCCGCGCGCGGAACCGGCTTCGCTTTTGCCGTAATGGGGGTTGCGAGTGGTGCGCCAGGTTTGGATCGGTGTGCAGATCGTGGCAGCACGGCCATGTGGAACCATGATGATTAGGGTCATGTGAAAACATATGGAATAATACAGAGGTTCGTTTTCAAACTGGAGTGGTATGAGAGACGACGACGCTACCTGAAAGGCAGGAACAGGAACCAGCAACACATATATGTAAGGCAATGTTTGAATGTTGCGGTGGGTAAAGTACTACATAAAGTCTAATTATTTCGTTATTTTTCGTAATTAGTATAAATATGCAAGTGTATTAACCCGCACACTGCATAGGGGGGTTGATTTCCCCCCCCCCCCCCCCCACCCTCGTGTTTTTTCTCAGATAGCGAAAAAAACGGCGACGCGCAGCGCCGCGGGGTTTTGGCACACCTGTTAGGACATTAATTGCACACACTGAGAAGAAAAAAATTACATCGGGTCATCTCAGGTCAGGTCACCAGACGAGGTCAAGTGACCCCACCTCCAAAAACGTTTGATGTGGTGCCAAAGCCAGAGATTCTCACCGATCAGTTTGCAACTTACAGGGTGTCATGAGGGCATAAGTACTTACAATTCTTTATCTAGGAATTTTGATACCGGTGACCTAAGATCAGGTCAATTTCGTCACCTCTCAATATATGAGTGATTGGGGAAATATTAAAATGCTTCCTATTTCACGGAAATGCATGATATTAGTCTAATTACTTCTGGATCATGTTATTAAAGGATATTCTTGATGATACAAGTGTAAGTTTTGTTCAGTGACCCCTATGGGGTCTTTGGAGGTCATCCGAGTTCACCATCACTTGTTTGTCAATAACTCGCGAAATAATGAAGATAAAGAAGTAAAACCGACATAAATGTGTTTTCTCGTCCAGACACGTCTCCCTATATGCAACATGACCTGCTTGGGTTTGACCTGAGGTCAAGGTAATGTGACCTGTGGTCAAATTGTGTAAATGACCTAACAAGGTCACCATGTGCATCATTCGAAACGCCTTGACAAGACAAACACAATGGCGTAAACCGTTTTTCGTTACCTGTCTTAAGTAAAAAGTTATCAGCAAAAAAAAATGGTTTGGCAAAAAAGCAGCATGTTTTCCTTTTTGACCTCTGGACATAGGTGTCAATTTATATAATTTTGGGGTGGCCCTCGCCCCCCCCCCCCCCCCCCCCAAAAAAAAATGTTGAGTTCACCCCCCCCCCCCCCCCAATGGTACCCTAGGCCCCCAATGGTACCCGATCTCCCCCCACTATGTTTTTGGCTGCTGGCGGATCCAAGAGGGACAAAGCCGCCAAGCCTCTCAAACCGCCTGAAATGGGCAACAAATTGACACGTTTCCTATTTCAAAAGAAAGTCTGGGCAGCTTTGCTAAGAAAAGTTTGTTTTAAATCCCCTCTTTATGTATAAAGATGTGAAATCCGGTGAATTTTTAACATGTTTACCATGTTTGGTTTTAGGGATTTTTTCCGAAGAAATTTTATTTTTAGTGATTTTTTTTTTAATCATTTTTTTACGGGTCAAAATATATTTTGAGAATCTTTTTCGTATCCCTTGTCATTTACTATTTCCTGACGTTTATGTATTGCATTTTTAAGAGTACTATCGACACCATTGACCCTATCCTCAAATATTACTCTAAAAGTTGAAAAATTACCAAATGCAAATTATTCCGATATATTTCGAGCACAGCTCTTCGTCTGTCGTTCCCTAAACCTAGTCGCACAATGCAGAAATCGTCTCAATTGCCTTATCTATGCCCACAAAATTCAAATAATGCACTCCGTGACTATTTCATATCCCACCCCTCAGTTCCAATATCCATCTCACGATTCACATCCAATCACAACATGCAATTCATACAGCAGCAAGCAGCTTGGGTTTAGGCATACAACATACATTCTAAAACATCTTACAAGTACCGCGTAGCCATCCACAATACCTAGTGTGGAAGAAGTTGCCATGATGTAGTATTGTCATTAATTTTAGGCCTCGCATCTCGAATGCAAATAGATTCAGCGATCCTCCTATCCGCTTCGTCTCTGCAGACACGCAGGATTCTGGCAGTCAAGGTGGTGTCATTAGGACTCAGTTCCAGATGTTTTTGAGTGACATGGTCCCCGAGTGGTGTATCCGCCTCTCCATTGATTCCACCCCTCCGATGTTCGTTATATCTCAGTCTCACTGGCCTGCTAGTCTCCCCTATATAATTATCCCCACAGTGACTACATGTCAATTCATAGACCACATTTTTAGTCCCACACTTCTTCTTCAGCCCCGCGTGGCACGAATGGCAGCGCCTACGTCCAGAGGGACATGGTAGTGGATTCAGACGTGACCTGACGAGCCGCTTCTTCAACGTATTGCTGTTGGTCCAGGCTATTTCAACTGGGAGACCCGAGCTTCTTGCCACGCTCTTCACCTGTGCCGCCACCCTGTCGCTGATAAAGGGTAGCCTGATGTAGGCGTTCTCCTTTCTCTTCTCCTTTCTCTGTTGTCTCCCATGTTCTTGCTCCTCTCTTCCTCTGTCTCTACCTGTTTCATACTTCCTTCGTTCTCTCCTTCGTTCTCTCCTGATGTGCTCCTTGACCATTTGCTCTGGATAACCATTCTTAGTGAAGAGATTTCTCATCTTCTCGAGCCCTCTGTGTCTCGCTGCTGTGTCCGAGCCTATTCGGATCGCTCGGGTTATCTGTGACGTCAGTACGGCTCTTTTTGTTGCCATTGCATGTGCCGAGTCCCTTCCCCCAGTCAATGGCAGGTTAACATTGCCGTTTTGCTATGTAAGGGTTCCAAGTAAGGTCTCGGGCCTTCTGTCGGATGCAGACCGGAATGTGTAAATGTAAAACGTTGGTTTGAGGGGCCGTCCGACAGAATTCCAAAAACTCAAGAGATTTCGTCTGTTTTTTTTCTTCTTCTTCCCATTATGAATTTATTACAAATACTGTCCTTTGTACAAGTTTCCTAGAATTTCTTTAAAATGTGTGACTTTTCAGCCGATTTTGGTGATTTCGGTAAAGCCATGGCGCTGATAGGCTCCTCTTGGATCCGTCCCTATTCGGCCACTGGCGGATCCAGGGGGAGGGTGCATCAGTAACAAATGCCTCCCCCCACACACGAATCTGAGGGGGGGGGGGGGGGGGGGGTATTCAATACAAGTATGCTCCCCGCCTCCCCCCTTCCCTCCACCGCGCGTTCACAATTTATCGTAAAATTTTACAAATTGGCTTTGCAGCAGTCAAAATTCAGCTATCCGCAGTCAAACACCGAAAAAGTTGTGCCGCTTCGCAGCAGGACACAACTTTCGCAATTGCTTATACAAATTTGGAAAATGGGAAAATGAATTCCATCAACCCTCGCCCTACGGGAGTTTTTTCACCTTCGGCCTGACAACCTCTTTTGTTAACTTCCAAACCAAGCAATTTAGGGCAATGCGGTAAGAACCAGAATATTGCCCGTCATGAGAGGAATCTAACAGTATACGAGTTTTAGGTTTCAGGTCCGTCCAGAACAGCGATTTTGCTCCGTCGGAAAACCTCAAAATTAGAAATTGATAAAAATGTAAAGAAAAAGGCATTTTCCTAGACCAGTTTGGTCTCAGAAATACAGAAAAGGTAATTATTTATTCCTATCTTGTCAAAAAAAGTCCAAAAAGTTATTAAAAAAATGACGTCACAAGTTTCTTTCACTTAGGAAGCCATCACTCAGTCCAAAATAGAGATATTGCTTTGAAATTGTTTGGGTATTGTCCATTCTCAGTTCTTTTACACATATTTCGGTTTTTCTAACATCTTTGAAAATTTTGGTTTGTGTTGATTTAAAAAAAAGAAATTTGTTTGAATTTTAGGAGTAAAAAAACCAACATTTTGGAAATCCAAGATATCCATTTTAAAGAGAATGCCATTTTTTTATCTTTGGTGAATTGTGTTTGCAATTTGCTTCAAAACTCTGTTTTCTACGATTTTTTCAAATATTTATCGTTTTTCCACCTACATGACATGATCAAAACATGATTATCTCCTCAACTACGTAACCAATTACAATTATATTTTTACAGTTTACGTATAATTGTTGTACACTCAGCTACATAAAATTTCAGCAAAATGGATGGCATGAGTAATAAGTTATTCAAGAAAAACCTCAGGGGGGCCTGTCAGCCCCCCCCCCCCCCACGTTGGGCGAGGGTTAAATGTCTGGCACCAGCTCTCCTGGGCGGTAATTGCTGGCACTGGCGGATCCAGGGGGAAGGGCATCAGGGGGAAATGCCCACCCCTTCCCTCACAGGAATCTGGGAGGGGCATTCAATACAAGTATGCCCTCCGCGCGTTCCCTGCACTGAAAGTAAAAAACAATGATCTTAGGAGAAAACTTCATGAAAACGGAAGTTTTTCTCTCGAGTGATTGATTTTGAAGTTTGTATGTATCCCTTGCTTTCAATGCTAGACAAAACAGCGCCTGATGCAATTCAAGCAGCCCCGGTGACCCCCCCCCCCCCCCCCGCCCCCCCCGTATTTTCTCAATACCTTGAAAACTATGATAGATATCAACGTCAAACTTTCAGTAATTTGTGCTGCATCAATTATACGTCTTCTTACTCAATTCCAATGAAATTGATTTATAATTTTGGGAGATAATGACGTTGACCTCATGTCATGCCATTTGTGGTGGAAAAATGATAAATGTTTGAACAATCGTAGAAAATCGAGTTTTGAAGCAAATTGCACACAAAAAACGTTAAAAGAAAGAAAATGACATTCTCTTCAAAATGGCTATCACAGATTTGCGAAAGTTTGTGTTTTTGAACCAAAAAATAGAAACCAACTGATTTTTGTCGGAACATAATCCACATTTTTTTTGTGAATTTGAAAAGTGAATTTCTTAAGCTCGAATACCAAAATAAGGCGACCGACCCAAATCCGCAGAGGCAAATCATGAAGTTACCTTTTAGCCACGAAAAGATGCCCCCTCCCCACGGAGAGAGGCTGGATCCGCCAGTGTGTTCGACCCCCCAACCGTTTTGAAAAATCGACGCCGCTGCCTCTGGAGCCTCAAATATTGACCTTAGATCAAATCTCAGGACACTTTGTCGATTGCAAATTTCAATGGCTAGCGACCACTTTCTTTTGTTTGTTTCTAGCTAGCATAGTTTCCGAGATATATGGGAATTTCTGGAGCGAAGTCCTAAAACAGGAAAGAACTGGACAATTTGACCTCTAATGACCTCAGGTGACCTCAATTTTGACCCGACCTAAAAATATACTGAATTATTTTCGATAGAACTTGTATCAAGCTATCAAACTTCGTTTTCCGTTTGTCGCTACTTAGCGTAGTTTTTTAGATCTCACGGGGGGGGTGGAAAAGACCCCCCCTGCAGTTCGTGTTCGGCGCAAACCTCCTGCAGTGCGCGGGTTAACCATATTTGTAACGGGGAGGCGGATTCCGCCCAACCCCTCATGTTTTTTTTTTGCAGATATCTCCAGAACGGCTGAGAGCAGGCCCTTGCAATTTTGGGACTTTTCCCAAAATATATTTTAACATATGGAGTTAAAATTTTGAGTTCTTTACTTGAACAGAGGCGGTTTGGCTGACCCGCTCGGCTATTCAGCGCGACTCACGAGACAACATTAGACAGCGCATAGCTGAGACGGGCCCAGGTTCCATGTACCGCTGCGTGCGTCCCATCATCGCCAGCAAGAGGAGCGCCCAGACAACCACTCCCGACATCGACCCTGACACACTCAACCGATACTTCGCGGAGATCGGCACCAAGACAGCCGCAGCCGTTGCCGCGGGAAAACCGGCCGCTGCTGCGGAACTGCCGATCCGCCTCCTCGGGTGGGGTCGGACGGGTTCGCTGTCCGGCCGGTGACCGGCGCCGAGCTGCAGGACACGGTGGCCAGAATGAACAGTAGTGGAGCGTGCGGTGCTGACGGACTGTCCATGGCGTTCTTTAAAAAGTGTTGTAGTGCTATCTGGCATGTCGTTTTATGCATTGTGAACACCAGTCTAGCCACCAGCGTTGTACCAGATTCGTGGAAAGTCGCGGTTGTTCAGCCCATATACAAGTCATCGGGCTCCATCAGAGACCCTGCTAACTTCAGACCAATCTCACTCGTCCCTTGCTTGGCCAAAATAGTAGAACGTATTGTCCACACGCAGCTGTATGCCTACTTCGATGCAAACCATCTGTTCTCGTGCACACAACACGGCTTCCGACGCTTCCACTCTACCGAGACAGCACTGATAAATGTCACAGACCGGGTGCTTCAGGGCATGGATCACGGCGAAATTTCTCTCCTTGTGCTGTTAGATTTAAGTAAATGCTTCGATGTTGTCAGCCACTCAAAACTGATCCAAAAACTAGAACTCTATGGCGTAGATAGCTCCTGGTTCACAAGCTACCTTTCAGACCACTACCAGCATGTCAGATTTAGCACTCCTGATGGACGCCAGCGTTCGTCCAAGGCGGTTAGAAACCCAATCGGAGTTTATCAGGGCACATCGCTAGGACCCCTTTTGTACAACATCTTCTCCAACGACCTTAGCCTGTTTATCGATGACAATGTTAGCATCACCCAGTATGCCGACGATACGCAAATTCTCGTTACCGAACATAAACGTGACATTGCCGATCTCATTCAGCGCATGGAGTCGACCCTGTGTACTTTGTTCCAGTGGTTCACCCAAAATCAAATGAAAGTCAACTCTAGCAAGACCCAACTGATCGTTTTTGGCACTCGTCAAATGCTCCAGGACCTCCCAAAAACTTCCATCTCTGTAAACGGTGTGACTGTAGAAGAGATACCGCGTGTTAAAAACCTAGGGATAGTGATGGATCGGTATTTGTCTTTCGAACCTCATATCAACCAACTGGCAACAAGGTGCACTGGACTGTTGATTGGTCTCAGCCACGCGAAGCATTGCATCCCTCATGATGTGCTACCGACAATAGTGAACGGACTGGTGATTGCACTGATTCGCTACGGTATCGCTGTATACGGAAACGGTACCGCACAAGCAGTGACGCGCATACAAAAACTGCTCAACTTCTGTGCGCGAGTAGTATCAGGACGGCGCAAGTGTGATCACGTACGTGACGTATTACATGAGTTAAACTGGTTACCTGCCCAGGACCTCGTTATGTACCGCACACTATGTTTACTTAAAGTCATCATGACTCAGGGACAGCCGAGTGACCTTGCGCGCCACTTCCACACCGTTCAAAGTGTGAGGCAAAGATCGACCAGACAGGATGATCTACTGTCCATGCCTCGCATCAGAACCGAGTCAGGGAGGCGGCGGTTTGTTTATCGAGCCGCCCGAGCGTACAACGGCCTGCCGTCCGACACTAGGGAGACTAGTGTTGCGGTGTTCCGGAGGAGGATCACTGAACAGCTGGGTCTGGCACGGCGGCTATAGTGCGAAATTTGTACATGTGTTTTATGTGCGATGTGTGTGAATGCTGTTTCCTCCTGATGTATCCATGTCATTAACGCGAGCACATGAAAAGCCAGCACATAGCTGGATGGGCTTGAAATATATTCCATTCCAAGGTTCCAGGTCACGGTTTTGGGAGGGTTCGGCGGCGACATTTGGCGATAATACGGAAATGCGATCTTCACGGTATCATCCTAACTGCCTCAAGTATGAAGGAGTTACATCGGTTTACGGTGATTGCAACAAGTGCAAACTGGTTGATGTTAACCCGCGCACTGCAGGGGGGTTGATTTCCGCACCCCCCCCTCAGGTTTTTCAAAGATAGCGAAAAAACGGCGGCGCTGCGCGCCGCCGGGTTTTCGCACACCTGTCAGGACATCAATTGCACACACTTTGAAAAAGTAACCTAAGGTCATCTCAGGTCAGGTCACCAGACCAGGTCAAGTGACCCCACCTCCAAAAATGTTTGCAGTTGTGCCAAAGCCAGAGTTTTACACCGATCAGTATGAAACTTACAGAATGTCATGGGGGCATACGTACTTACAATTCGTTGATCTCGGAATTTTGATATCGGTGACCTAAGGTCAGGTCAATTTCGCAACCTCCCCATAATAAGTCAATGGGGAAATATACAAATGCTAAGGATATGCATGATATTAGTCTAATTACTTCTGGATCATGTTATTATAGGATATTCTTGATGATCCAAGTGTACGTTTTGTTCAGTGACCCCTATTGGGTCATTTAAGGCAATGCAAGGTCACCATAACTTCTTTGTCAATAACTCCCAACATAATGAAGATAGAGAAGTAAAACAGACATCAATGTGTTTGTCTCGTCAAAACACGTCTTCCCATATGCAACATGCCCTACTTGGGTCACCACTTGACCTTGACCTGAGGTCAAATTTTTTAGTTAAATTAACAAGACCACCATGTATATCATTTAAAGCGCCTTGACAAGATACACACAATGACGTAAACAGTTTTCCGTTATCTTTATTACATAAAAGTTAATAGCGAAAAACAATTTAGCAAAAACAAATCATTTTTTCCCCTTTTTTGACCTCTGGAGCCTTAAATGTTTAACTTAGATCAAATTTGAGAACACCATGGCGATTGCAAATTTCACTGGCTGGTGTTTGCTTTTTCCGTTTGTTTCTAACTAGCATAGTTTCTGAGATATATGGGAATTTCTGGAGCGATGTCCTAAAACTGGAGAAAAAAATAAAAATTTGACCTTTGATGACTTCTGGTGACCTCAATTTTGACCTGACCTAAAACAATACAAATAATTTCGATAGAACATGTATCAAGCTATCAAATGCTGTTTTCCGCTTCTCGCTACGTAGCGTAGTTTTCGAGATCTCAGGGGGGGGGGAGGAAATCAACCCCCCTGTATTTCGTGTTTGGCGCAGTGCGCGGGTTAATGAAATATCATACAAATTGCATGGCAGAGGCCGTTTCAGGGGCTTGGCATGGGGGGGGGGGGGGGGGGGTTCCAGGAAGTATTCAATGCTTGGAGGGAAGCCAATAGAGCGATGTAAGAGGCTTGTTTAGCTATCAAGATGTAAAAGGTAGCTTTTCCTACCACTATTTGCATAATGTATTACATATAGAGTTGCAGGGGCGTGTTTAGGCACATGAAAAAGGGGTGACTGGCATGGTGATGACGATATGCCAGCGATTACGGCGCAATAGGCGGTTAGCTTATAATGTTATATGCACATATGAGGCCAGGAGAGGGAATACAATCATTTTTTTTTGCAGAGGCGCGCTCAGGAATGGAAGAAAGGGGGTCATATTATTGCAAAGAAACTAAGATGCATGGGGCTACAATGACATAACATACTGCAGTTTTCGGATGAAACACGCACCACAGGGTACTCTACGATCGATTATAAGATAATAGGCGAGTCCAGGTAGGGTTAAAAGGGGGTAAGCAATGTGAATTGATCGTAGTTGTAAGTGAAATGGTCACGGTTGACTAGTTAGTATCATACTAGCGGATAATAGAGATAATATTGCAAAGTACAACATGAAAAAAGGAACTATCTACGATCAGTAACTTATGTATAGTGCTGGGTAGCAACTTGCCTGCGGTTAATATTTTTTTCCTATTTTACCTCCCTTTTCACTAACCTGGTACCGCCTATGGCAAAAATATGATTTAAAACTGTTTTGTCTAATGTCACAATAACACACCATTTCATTTATGAAAAAGAAAACATAAAAATGGTTGTATTACGCATTTACCTCACCCCCATATTGAGTGACCTGCACACGCCTATGAATTTTCACAATTCACCGCCGTATATCAATCTCCAATTCAATATCTATCGATTCGTATTGGTTGTGTTAAAATCAGTTGATAAACATGACAGCTGTGTTGGATCACAAATACCACTAAATTTTGTAGTTTTTGCCCCCCTGTTGCTCCCCTATCAAAAATTTGGACTTTTTTATTTTAGAAATGTAGGTCTTGTTGAGGGTAACCAAACACCGTTTCATTTTTGAAAATCGGACGGGTAGATCTCGAGATCTTCGGGGGGGGACTGAATCCGCCTCCTGTTACAAATAGGGGTAGCCAGGAGCCTGTTACAAATAGGCTTAATGTCCAGACAATTATGATATATAAAGACATAGGAACAGCTAACACACCACCTGTGCTCTTTCTCATAAACGTTTGGTAGTAAAATTCTGTAGTATAGTTGTAAGATTTTGTAGTAAAGTTGTAAAATTGTGTTTCATAAAGCAAAAACTACTACTTACTACACTCGAGACTTTACAACTATCATCATCATCATCATCACGTTTATTTTGCATTACATGTAGTGACAAATTTCAAGAGCAGTGGCCAGTGCGCACACACATCATTGCACAAAAACAGAGCATCACGATATTGTACAGTACAGCATCAATATCAAATTTCAAATATTCATCAATATCAATATCAAATTTCAATATCAAGAGACCACATCAAGGCTAAAAGGTCGGCATCGCCATATATTACCTAATACCATGGCATCACCATAAGGCGCAACAGATGGCGGGCAGGTACATCTGTGCACGATGCCAAAAAACGGAGTGAGTCAACGACTCCATCAGGCTCTGACTGCGGATGGATCATTTCTGGATCGATGTTCCCCGAGGCCAAAGACAGAACATTTTCAAAATTATAATTACACATGCTATGCACGAGCCCCAGAAACGATCCATCCAGCTGGGAAGAGTCAACAGCTAGCACGGTTAAGCCTCGCGTCATGGCTTTGGACAGCCTGTGCTCTGACTTAAAGACATTGCAAAGCCCGCGCAAAACCATGCATCTCTGGGTCTCCTGGATGCTTGGCACTCCAAGTGCCGCAAGTAGGGCTGAATGGTGGGCCTGAGGTGGCAGTCCAAGAGCCGCCTTGAGATGGCGAGCTTGAAAGCTTGAAAGCTCACTGACATCCTCAGGCCGGAGCGGGACAACTGCAATTCCAAAGGTCAGAGAAGGAGCCACAATCGTGCGCCACAGGAATGCCTTGTCCAAGGAGGCTAAATCTTTGCTGAAGATGCCAGCAGGCGTTAGGCCATAGAAGGAGCCACGGGCACGCTTCACACGCTGATTGACGTGCTGTTTCGCCTGCAAGTTAGAAGAGACGACAGTGCCAAGATGCTCTGTCTCACTGACTACTCTAAGTTGTTGGTCAGTAAGGAACCATGACGGTGCCTCTGCCAGTGCGTCACTGCCAAAAACAATACAATGACTCTTGGTCTTGGCTTTCTCAGGACTCGTGAACTCTAGCCTCCAGTTTATTGCAAACTTCTCCACAAGAAATAGGAGATGACCAAGATAGCTGACGTTACACGATAGGAGACACAGATCATCAGCATAACAGGCCGCCGGAACATGACATCCATGGAGGACTGCCCCCCTGCCGCTGTCATCCAGCGCCGCTAATAAAGGACGGAGGAAAACATTGGCCAGCGTTGGCGACAAAATTGCCCCTTGCCTAGTTCCCCTGTGCACTCGGAAGTCACGAGACTGAAACCCTCGAAAGGCTACTTGACCAAGCAATTCTCGGTACCACCACAGCAATAGGCACCAAGTTCTGACACTCAGAAGCTCGATGAGGTGCCAAAAAAGACCGTCATGCCAAATCCGGTCAAAGAATTTCCTAGCGTCCAAATTGGCCGCAAACACAGGAGAGCCTCTCCTTAGATGTCATTGCACCGTCTCACTGACCAACAGGGACGCCTCAGTTGTACCTCTATGGTTCAGGCGTTTCCAGGACCAGTATGCGATTCCGTAAGACCCTCAAAACCGCCCGCCACACTCATCGCCTCGCACTGTCACGTCCCTCGCTAATAGCCGGCGGCGACACACGTCATTCGCTGCCAGCGACACCTATCCGTAGCGGCCGGCAGACACAGTGCGGCAGCGCCGAGAGGTGACAGCACCTTACGGGCAGGCTGGTCGGCCGCGTAATCCGCAACATCTACTTCAAAATGCCTCCGGCTCCGCCCCCACCACACAAACTTTTAGAAGGTAGCGACGTCCTTGGATGGACGGCAGTTCACGAATTACAAAGGTTGTCTTGCACTCGGCCTGTTGTGATGTCTCCTCCAGGATGATGGCAGATTCCTCAGAAAAGGTTCTGGAAAAAAGAACAAGAAATCATGATATTGAATAATACACATACAAGCTTACAAGGTGTTATACAGATGGAACCTACCACTTGCTTGAGTAATTTTTTTACTGTTTATGGTTAATGATGCCCTTGTTGGTGAAACAAATACAAAATTAATTAAATGAGGCATCAATTTCATAAAGTTATACTTGTTTTGAGACAGTTTCTAAACTAAAATTTTACAAACATTAAATAAACATATTATAGATTATAACCATTTCCTACAACTTCTTGATATTCAGTTACAGTGGTTATAATTTAAAATATCTGTGAAAAACAAATACTGTTTATGAACTGTTTAACAAACAAGTAAACTATTTATGTAATTGATGACTTAATTTCATAAATTTCGCTTTTGTTTCGCCACCTAAGGTATCATTAGCTATAAAACAATAAATATTTACATAGGCAGTGCCAGACTGGTTATTGATTCGACACTGATTGAATCGATTGGAATCGTTCAATCAAAATTCCTTGAATCAAAAGATAATTGATTCACCACCAGATCTTTTGATTCATGAATCGTGATTGAATCAAAACCCGCATAAAATCAAGGCTGATTGAATCAAAAGATTTAACGATTCTTAACGGTTTAAGTGCACTGGTAAATTGTGCAAATATATGCAGTCCCAGTGGCTACATTCATTTATACTGAAATAGTATTGCTGTAACAATGCTTTAGTGATCATATACATGTATGTTTCCATTTTATTGATTTGACATACATTCATCACATGTTGAATCAAATGTGAATCAATTGCAATATTTATTTTGATTCTTTGAATCGGAAAGAATCAATTCTCAAAATTGTATCCGTGAATCGAACGGTGATTGAATCATTAAGATTCCAAAATGAATCATGATTGAATCGTTCCAAAAAAGTTGAATCAATAACCAGTCTGGGCAGTGCTATATTCATTGCATTGCCTGAATCTAAATATTGTGTAAGTCTGTACGAGAATGCCCCTGTAAAACGTTCTACTGATAAGCATTCCTATTAAAACATAACTTGGCATCATTCGGAACATGTGTGATACTTGTTCAACAGTTAACACTACCAAACATACCCAACACAAATGTAAAATGATATTCACTAAATAAACTAAGAATACCTTCAGACGCTACCGATTATACAAAATAAATAACTTAACATTATATTCCTAGTATTTATTACAAAACAGCCATATACAAAAAGCAAAATGTGTTTTTATTTTACCATAAAGTAACAATGCTTAGAGTAACTGCAACCCAAACGCAGGTGACCCAGCATCCGCCCATCTATACGTCTATAACGTTTGGAAGTTGCCAAACTAGTGAAAGGGTAATCACAAGCCGAGTTTTAATTAAACGATATTACTTACTTTGTATTGACGCTCTGGCACCGTCTTCAGGTTTCTAAATTCGGTAGCAATACACTACCACAACGTAACCAACCGCCCGACACACGTAAAGATGGCCATCGGAATGTTTTGTTTACATTACGCAACGGCGAGTTCACAAGCTCAGCTTTCTTTTCAAACGCAAGGTGGCAGGCGTAGTTTAATTACGGCAAATAGCTGCTTGATAAAATCCTGCTGTCTGGCTATATCAGAAAAAATGTTCTTCACGCACATTCTATGCGAGGGAACAGCAATAATACTTCATTTATGTCTTGCAGTGACCCACTCCCAGCTGTTACTAACCTTGACAAAGTTACTAACCTACAACAGTACAATGTACTACGCTTTGTGAAACACGCGACAGTAGTAAGTAGTAAACTTGAAACTACAATTCTACTACAGTAGTAGGATTGTACAAATTCTCTATGAGAAAGGCCACTGGTGGACGCGTTTCGTCTTACAGAATTCCTCGGCACCGTATGATTAGACGAATTGATACTCGTGTGTAGCGACACGTCATGTATCGCTAACTTTTTGAGTTGTCGAGATATGTACGGTTTGTTAACCCTATTCCCTGCGGGCGGCCAAAATTACGTTAACCTGCGGTGGGGGGGGGGGGGGGGGCAGATTCTGACCCCCCCCCCCCCCGAGATCTCGAGAACCGCTCGGTCGATTTCGATTGGGAAAACGCCATTCGATTCGTCATGGATCCGGGATCGGGGATTCCGGCACGGCCAGAACACGGCCATAGATTACCCGGTACAGAGCGAAAGTTGCGGTCAAACATCTTTTAGGAACCCGATGTTTTGTTTTGTTCAAAAATGGAGGGCCAAGGGGAAAATACGAAAATGTTGGGTGTTTTTTGAAAGGTCATTGTGGCAATGGTGTTACACCTATTTGCATGCCCCAAACGATTTTGAGCTTCACATGTACTGGCCTTCAATATATCAAAATACAAATTACAAAATAAAAAATCATAGGCGTGTTCAGGGAATGTAAAATGGGGTGATTTTCTGATAACAAATTTGTGCTGTTTGTGATTGTTTGGGATGACATGATTGTCACATGTGGGCTTTATTTGCAGTAATTTGTTAAATTTAATATATTGCGCATAGGCGGATCCAGGAAAACAACGTGGGGGCACCATGCCAGTACGCTTTTTATCATCTTACTAATTTGAAGTTGGACTTAATTTGAGGGAGGGTATATCGCCTCCCATTGTTTGTACCTGAGTGCGCCTCTGCCAAAAACATGTACAATCCCAGTATGTATGATGCATATTGCATCGAAAATGTTTCTGACGCTTTTATTGCACCGCAAACAGAAAATGTTTCTGACGCTTTTATTGCAACGCAAACTGCGAAGGAAGTATGCGCCGCACAACAGAATTCGTATCCCCCTCCTCAAAACTGGGACCTCCTCCTCAAAACTGGAACTGGGGCCTGGGACCGCCTCTGCTAGCCCTATTTTTTCTTCAAACATTTGACACAACACGCGCCATTCAATTTTGGGAAAAGTCACAAAGCTTCAAGAAGCTGGGCCTAACGGTTTAGAAGCGGCAAGTGCAAAACCACCGAGAGGGGGGGGGGTATAATCTGACCCCCGCAGGAAATAGGGTTAAAGACACCCATATATAGGCAAACTTTTACTTTTGATGAACTCTGGTGACCTTAATATTAATCGGCCTAAGAAATGGCCGGTATACTTTCGATAGAGCTTGTCTCGAGTTATCTAACGTCGTTTTCGCTTATCGCTACACCGTATTTTTGTATCCGCTCTATCCTATCCGCCCCCCTAAGTCGGGAGGAGGGGCGGCTATCCTCCCCTTCCCAGCGGTATGTGGTTGGCGCGAACCCCAGCTGTGCACGGGACAACATTAATTATATTGTATTTCTTTAATTAAAATATTACGCGTCTGCCCTGTCCTTCTCGCCTCTGCCCTGTCGTGCTCCACCATCTGTCTAGCCCTGCCCCACCTCTGTCTTGCTTTGCTCTGTCTTGCCTTGCTCTGCCCTGTCTTGCCCTGCCCTGCCCTGTCCTGCCCTGTCCTGCCCTGTCCTTCCCTGTCCTGTCCTGTCCCATCCTGTCCTGCCCTGCCCTGCCCTGCCCTGCCCTGCCCTGCCTCTGCCCCGCCTCCGTCCCGCCCTGTCCTGTCCCTCCCTGTCCTGTCCCACCCTACCCTGCCCCGCTCTGCTTGACCCTGCTCTGCCCGTTGCCGCCACCCTGTCCTGCCCCGCCCAGTGGCGCCGGCACAGCTGTTGCATTGGCGTGCTCTCGGTTAGATAAGTCAACTTACCGTGTGTTCTGGCCACACATTTCCGCGAGGATTCCAGGGAATCCCCGGGAAAGATCGCCTGTGATAGGCTGGCCGATTACCCGAAACAGAGCGCAAGTTGCGGTCAAACTGGCGAATATTATGGTAATGACTAAATATAATAGTTTGAATAGCAATATAGACAAACGTGACTAAAATTTGCATTGGTCGACGAAGGGAACTGTTCCATATATATGTTCACAGCTCGTTCGGAATCCCCAATTTTGACAAAAGAGGCTGCGGTATAATTTTGATGGTGGCCTAAATTCTAGGGGTGTCAATGCCATCCCAGTGTCACGGCAGGGGTGTCAGTCTGCCACCCCTGCCCCCCCCCCCCCCTATGGTGGCGCCGCCATTGTGGTGTATGCTGTCTAGTACCCTGCTCAGCGGGTGGTGCGTCGTTAGCTGATAAGGCTATGCCGCGGCGTCTCTTCACCTTCCCGTGCGGCGGGATGGGCCGGGTCGTGGCGGCGCCCCGGGAAGGGGGAGGGGATATAATCCGCCCGGTGGCCAGTCGCCCCCTGTCACCCTCCTCTAACGCCGGGCGGGGTGCCCTGTCACCAGAGTCGTCGCTTAATTATATGGGACTGAGTTGTTTGAGGAAAACCCGGCCCGGCTGGGGACATATGTAATCAGGGGTGGAAAAGGTGATAAGGGTAGCGCCGACCACCCTGTGTCGCTATAATTGACTTCAGGACACTGGTGACGACGGTTAGTGGGGTCGTGGTCGCTATAATTGACTTCAGGACACTGGTGACGACGGTTTGTGGGGTCGTGGTCGCTATAATTGACTTCAGGACACTGGTGACGACGGTTTGTGGGGTCGTGGTCGCTATAATTGACTTCAGGACACTGGTGACGACGGTTTGTGGGGTCGTGTGTGAAGTACTTTGTCAGCGCGTTCACCCATAATTAAACGGTATCAGCACGAGCAAACATACATGTTTTGCAACATTGCAACACGTTTTTGGAATCGTCTTTCAGTGTTTCAGTGAATAATAATTTAAATGAACGGTCTATGGATGGTTTTATAAGTGTGACTTCGCCTATAAATGGTGTCTTTCCCCTCGGCGCTGATGTCAATTTTGTTTCGCGAACTCTGAGACTGCAGAACCCTGCATGCGGCGATCGCAAGCTCTCAACGAGAAGAATCGAATGCATACTCGAAATTCTTAAAATAAGGTCACATGTCAGGTCACGGTCAGGTCAAATGTAAAATGTAAGTATTTGAGTTTTTGGGTTATACTTTCCATCCAAAGCCTTATATTGCAACTATTATCTCACAAAGTGCTCCAGAGTGTATAATGCATTTCCCGCATAAGTAAAAGTGAAATTGTAAGCAAAGGTCAAGGTCAAGGTCAGGTCACACAAGGTCACAGGTCTACGAAAGCCATGCAACACATGTTGTATGTGTTATTTTACACGTATAATTCGATAGAAGCAGCCATTTTCACAGCCTGACACCATATAATCGTCCTCAGGTCAAGGTCATGTCACAATAAGGTCAAAAATTTTAATTGATTAATCTAAATATACATTGCATGTTTCTAGACTAGTTTTGTCTTCGAAATACAGTGGTGGCATTTATTTGTCTGTATCTGGTCAGTAAAAGCCAAAAAAACGCAATTAAAAAAAATGACGTCATGAGTTACTTGTTCTTAGAGAGCCATAAGTCAGTCAAAAATGAAGAAAGTGCTTTGAAATTTGGTTTGAATATCGTTCATACTCGGTTCTCTAATATATCTTCCGTTTTTTTTTTTAAATCTTCAGACAAAAAACTTTTGTGGAAATTCTTCCCCAAAAATCAGTTTTTTTGCATTTTTGGGGGTCAAAAACCCAACATTTTGCAAATCTGAGATAGCCATGTCAAAGACAATGTTATTTTCCTTCTTTTGACGTCTTTTATTTGCAATTTGCAGTAACACGCTATTTTCTACGATTTTTTAAACATTTAACTCTTTTTTTTCACCAAAAATTACATGGCATGACGTCACTAAAACGTCATTATCTGCCAAAATTTTCACGAATTAAACCAAAAAAAATGGCAGAAGACGTAGAATTGATGCACCATAAGCTACCGTAAGTTTCACTTTGATATCTGTCATAGTTGTCAAGTTATGGAGAAAATCCGGGAGGAGGGGTAAAATTTACCCCCCAGCGCCGCGCGGGTTAACATATACAATCTACAATGTCTCGGAGGTCTTGGTCAGTATATTTTCAATTGGCTGCCACGGCGTGTCTTAAAAACATCATCTGACTGACAGTGGCGGATTTTTTTTGTGTATTTTTGAAGGGGGGGGGGGGCAAATCCAGTGACGTATTTCTAAAAAAAAAGTTGTTGAGTGAGGGTGGGGGAGTAACGGATCGTCAGTTGTCAGCGAAAAGTTGTTGACCGGGGGTGGGGGTGGGGGGGGAGGGGGGAGGGGTAGAGCGCGTAGTCAATCCGTCAGCAATAATACGACGTCAGGCCATTTTTTGTTCTGGGGTGTGGGGAATCATTTTTCAGGACCTTAGGGAGGGGCATAACCCCTTGCCCCCCCCCCTGGATCCGCCCCTGATCACTGACTTCACACGGTGCTGAATGGGACTGAGGTGCCGAGAACAGCGCCTCCCAGTGTAGTGACCACTAAACCACTAGTTCCAGGTTTTACCATCAGTGGCGCTGCACAGCAAGGTGATCGCTTGGCGACGCTCGAGACGCCCGTCTTCGTTCCTTTATACACTGCAAGGCAAAGAAGAGGTTTGATTAACCCTCGCCCTACGGAGGGGGGGGGGGGGGGGCTGACAGTCCCCCCCCTGAGGTTTTTCTTTAATAGCTTCTTACACGTGCGGTGCATTTTACTAAAATTTTCGGTAGCTGAGTTTACAACAATTATACGTAGGCTGTAACATTTAATTGAAATTGGTTAAGTAGTTTGGGTGATAATCATGTTTTGATGACGTCATGTGGTGGAAAAAAATGGTAGAAAACAGAGTTTTAAAGGAAATTGCAAACGCAATTAACCACAGATACAAAATGGCATTCTCTTTAAAATGGCAATCTAGGAATTTCAAGATTTGGGGTTTTTAACCCCTAAAATTAAAACAAAATGTTTTTTTTTTCAATCCCCACCAAATCAGAAATTTCAAAGATGTTAAAAAAACAGAATATATGTGAGATAAATGAGTATGGACAATACCCATACCAAATTTCGAAGCAATATCTTAATTTTTGACTGAGTGATGGCTCCTAAGTGTAAGAAACTGAT
>JAXIVJ010010017.1:7500-48875 GCA_036785665.1 Chirona hameri
TTTATCTGGATCGCAGGACACGCCGGTATCCCAGGAAACGAGGAAGCCGACAGACTAGCGAAATTGAGCCTAGAATTACCTTCAGAAAACCAATTACCAAGTCCAGTAACAGACGTTTTAAATTATATAAATTTACAACTTAACATATTGCGCCAGCGCGAGTGGGACGCTGCTCCGCATTTTCATCTTCATCCGATCAAGCTAAAAGTCCAACATTTTATATCTAGTCACCAGAATTGTAGCGAAAAGGAGGTGATATTGGCGCGCCCCCGCCTCGGTCATACACAAATTACTCATTATTATATTATGGAGAATCTCCCGCCACCAAATTGCCAACATTGTCCAGGTTATCCGCGCCACACAATTAAGCACTTACTAATTACTTGCCCAGTACACAACGATAAACGCCAGAACATTATTAATTACACACAACAAAATCGCATCATATTAATCTTC
Organism: Chirona hameri; assembly: GCA_036785665.1. NCBI lineage: Eukaryota > Metazoa > Arthropoda > Thecostraca > Balanomorpha > Balanidae > Chirona > Chirona hameri. Next base: position 7,957 of record JAXIVJ010010017.1, read on the forward strand.
CAACGCTGTTAGGTGATAATTACCCTGAATTGATAGGTCTCCTCTTTGATTTTCTCTACCAAACACGTTTAGTTAATCAAATATAACAGGTTTTTTTGGCCTAGCGCATTTTTGGCCCTCTGCGCAGGTTTTTCCCCTTTGCCTTAGACGCTGTTTTTTTAATTATTCAGAACTTTTCTCCCAGCTAAATACACCCCACAACCAGGTCTCGCCGAGGCGCCGGAGCCAGGGAGACTGCAACAGTCTCCCGTTGTTGCAATGATGGCACCCCGGCTCCATCGACACTGACACTGTTCAAGTGTATTGAGTGTATGTAATAAAATATGTATGTATGTGTGTCTCGTGTTTTACTTATTTTTGACCTGGAACGAAATACTTAACGTAATGCTAGATATTATATTTGACCTTGAACGAAATACCTAACGTAATGCTGGATATTATATTTACTTGAAAAATAAACTAACGTAAAATAGCTACCCTACTCCCTAGTTTGCTCCGGGTTCACATAAACCCGTTAACGTAATTATTCGCCTGGCAAATTGCCAGAGGTAATTTGCCCTCCCCGGAAAATGGCTATAGGCCGGTCCGGGAAAAAAAAGAGAGAACAAAAGCAGCCATTTTTGAGATTTAATTAGCAGTGGCTGCAGAATGAGCATGTTTCATGGGTTTATAAGTACATTTTCTGAGGTCTTTTCAGCCTTTTGTGAGATTTATCAATTAATCAATTAATTAAATAAAAAACACTTGGTGTGATTCGAAATGCGTAAGGATTGTTCCGGTTTTCGGAAACCAACGAAGTTACCGCTCTACATTGGACGTTCTCAGTGGGACGGGCCGACGTTGAATTAAGGTCTGTCTATGGTTTTGACATTTGATTGCGTTTTTCATCATAATGTTATATTTCTTTGCTATAAATATCTTCAGTTTTTCCCTAACTAACTGTCAATGGCGTATTTTATTTCATAAAAGTTGATTATTTAGCATACTTTTTAGCCTCTTTTGGGGCGTTTTCGGAATGTTTTGTAGAAGGAACCAACACAACCCAAAATTGCCAGATTTGCTCATGAATGTGAATATGCAAAGCAATTTAACGGTAAATATTGCATTGTAAGAGCATATACTTATGCATTAATTCATAAAATTGTGATTGATGCCAAAAATCACCGGCAAAAGCCATGTTCTTACAAGCTATAGACCAATTTACCCCGAACGCTCCAATCGCCCCAATTGCCCCAAACGCCCCAATCGCCCCAAACGCAAAATCATTCGTGAAAATGGCTAGTATGATCTGCCTACTAGAGTGCCTACCAGGGGGCTCGCCCTTGAACCAGGCCTTGAACTACCCCCTGCATTCGGCACACGCGCGATAAGCTGCCTACTAGAGTGCTTACCAGGGGGCTCGCCCTTATACCAGGCCTTTAACTACCCTCTGAATTCGGCACATGCGGTAGCCATATTGATTCGCAAGCAGAAACTGCTTGCGTTTTAGTGCGTTCAAACTGCGTTGGCGTAAGTGCGTGTTGCGTCGGTATGTATGTTGGAGGGGTGAAGTTCTCACATGCTAAGTTTATCTGCATTGTACTTAATGCTTGTTGCTCTTTGTTGGTAGTGACAGCCATATTGATTCGCAACTGCAGACACTGCGTGACGTGAGTGTGGAAGTGTTCCACCGCAGTGAGTACGTGCTACGTGTGTTGGAGGGGCGAGTGCTCACATGTTAAGTTGTACTTTATGCTATTGCTCTTTGTTGGTAGTGTATTAACTGCATTATGAACAGTTTTCATGGTATAATTTCCTAGTTAGATACGTATGCAGGCAGAGGCACCACCTCCGAACTTTCAATTATTCTTAAACAATGTCAACAAACTTGCCAGGAAATTTGGGGTAGAGTTTGTTTGCTCCCTTGTGATTTTGTTATGTATGTGAAACTTATATTTCATGCATATTCGTATATAATTAATCTTGTTGCAATATAGCAACCCAAGGTCGGATCCAGGGTGCCAATTGGTCATGGCCCACAAAGGTTCTGAAACCATGTTTTGCTCCTTGGGGGCACAACAGGTGGTCGCCTGCTCGGGGGCGTTCCCGAGCAGGCGATCAGCCGCGTGTTTGCTGTAATAGCTGTCAGCCTGTCATGTCAGATGGTTCAACTCGGTTTACTGTACGAATACATATCGTTCCGGAAATAATTGCATGTTGTTGAGATATTCGGCCGAAAAAATAGTCAACACAAAAGCTGCAGTAACTGGCGGATATATGGTAAGTGGGCTGGTAAGAAAGGGAGTTCCCCTGGTAAGAGAGGTAGTACCATTTACTATACCCTTAGTACCAGGATTAGTAACCGTCGCTGAACCCTGGTATTTGCGGTAGTAAGCGTGACTACCCCCATCGTAACCGGGCTAGTAAGCGTGACTACCCCCGTCGTAACCGGGATAGTAAACGTACTAACCCCTCGTAACCGGGCTAGAAAACGTACTACCCCGTCGTAACCGGGCTAGTAAGCTTTGACTAGCTCATGGTTTTCGGGCTGGTAAATTTTACTAGGTTCCTAGTAAAACTGGTGGTAATACCCCTAGTACGTTTTACTAGGGGTGGTTAGTAAAGGCCTAGTAATTTTTGACACTAGCCCAAAACTAACAACCCCTAGTAACTTGTGTATCAGTGTAGACAATGACGGATTTGCTGATGATGGGATGACGCCAGATGATGACGGGTCTGCAGCATGTGACGACGAACCGTCAACTGTCGGCGAGATGCTACCTGCAGAGGGCGCTGCCTCGTACTCAGGTGGCAGCACCTGGACGTCGCCCTGTTCGTCCTCGCTCGGCGGCAGATCCGTCCCCACCTGGGCGGCGTCCGGCGGCCGGCCGGGCCGAGTGATGCCCAGCGCCGCCGACTCCTGCCGGCTCAGCTGGCTGAACAGCTCCGCCTGGCTGAAGTAGTCCACGCCGGTGTAGTCCGGCTCGAACGGCGCCGCACGGGTCCTCCGCTGGACGGCGCCAGAGGGCGTCAGGCCCAGCCCCCACCAGAACAGTCGGCAGCACTCGTGCGTTTGGGCGTTAAAAACCTACTACACCATAGGGTTCCCATGTTAAATCGATGATTTTCAGACGAGGCTGGCTCTTAACCTTCGGTACATATTTTAAATCCGACTGCTGGAACAGATAGCTACAAGCCTTAGCTACAACGTTTTTATTTATCATTTTTCGATATTCCGGGCGTAAAGGAGTTAAATGGGCTTGGGGGTTAAAAAATGTCGGAACGACCGCTGACCGCTTCCAAATGCTACTACAGTACTGAAATATACACTACTTCGACTATTACTTCGTAGTAGAATTTAATATGACCGCTTCAAAATGCTACTACATGTATTGCAAATACACTACTTTGACTACTACTTCGTATATTTGCTGGCGTTTAATCCAATAAATACAGATATAATCTATGGAAATACAAGTTATTGATAGTAAACAATACCTTTAATTTATAATAGACAAAACAATTACGATAAAATTATATCTTGTCTAATTCATTTGGGCGTTACATTCCTTACTGTTCTACCCGTTGTTCTATTACCCTGGTCAGGCCGGCCTCCGTCCCCACCGGACCGACCTCCGTCCCCAACGGACCGGCCTCCGTTAGGGTGCGTCATTTTTAAACTTTGTCAGGACATTTAGGTTTACACATTTTTTTCCATGCTTTCAACCATGCTGATCACGAATATGGCTTCCATTTTTTATTAGACCCCCGAAACATTGAGCTCTTTTTGTTTGTAAATCTCATTTTTTGCCCTTTTTTCCATTTTTTGGCATTCGTTTACCATCGACCCAATCTGCATTTCTGAATTATTATATGGCATTGCAGTGCTATCAGACCAATGCCGGCTCTAAATAAAACAGGCAACGAATAGTCAGAGATGTCAAGTACATGTATTTCGGTTACAGTGCGTCGCTTCAAAAACGTTGCAAACAGCGTATTTATCCAAACCAGAGAGTGAAACACGTCATCAACGTTACCTTACACTGTAAAAAAAAATTATTCCCCGGGTGTAATTGGGTGGGCAGATTGCCATGTTAGACCCCATGCGTTACTAAAATTATCACCTTTTTAAAAAAGGTGGCATACCCACACCCCATTTAGAATGCCAGCACTAGTTATATGCCTTTAGCTTCCTATAAGTACTTTAAAAGGCACCTTGACTGAATAAAACAATATAGCCCCCGATTTTCATATGCGGCCAGCGGCGCGGGAAGCGCTGCCAACTCGAAGATCGGACCCGAACACAAAAGAGTGGCTAAATTAACTCCCTGTGGGGTATGCGGCGGCTGTTGAAATAAAAAGCGCGGGAGGAGAGGCCCCGTCGTCCCCGCGATTGCAGGCCACGTGTGTTGCGTGTCGAAACTTGCGCGCGCGCGGCTATCGTTTGGAAGGATCCAGACTCCAGAGTGAGGTGACAGAGCGCGCGGGTCGGACGTTGACGTTTGACGAGGTTGGGTGCTGCACAGGGTCTTGGATGCCACAGGAGGTGAGTACTGCTTGTGCCTATTTAAACCTGGAAATGTTTTAACATGTGTTGCCGAGTGGTGGGTTATGCCAGGAAGTCATGGATGTGACATTCTCTGAGGGTGGGAAAAATGCATTTAAAGTGAATTGATGCCAGTCGGTGAGCCAGTGTCTTTTTTTTAGTTAATCAGGTTTGTCTTTTCAGTTTCTATCTCAATAAGTGTGTTTTACTGGTTTGGATGGGTTAGTGTGGATCTCTGACTGGTCTGGTGCGAACTGGTGCATAATTTTTGGCCTGCTTGGTCCGGGTTGGCACAGGTTTTTGTCATGGGCTCAGGGCTGGTGCGCCAACTCTTATGCCCACTTTTCAGTTTGGCCTGCTTGTGGGTTTACGTTCAGTAATTTACTTCCCCAGGTATTGGTTAGTTAAAAAATGGTTAACTAGAAGCAGAATGTGCAGCCGGTTTGATGACGTCACTGGTGTAATATTATTTAGGATTCGTCTTGATCAGATGTAATGGCGATATATTATTAAGGTTTCGTCTCAGCGGAGTTTCCTATACACTTGGTGGGGTGACTGCCCCACCAATATGGTTTTCTGCCCCACTAACATTGATTTTTGCCACACCAACTTTAAATGAAGCTGAAGCTGTCTAGTATGCTTCCACAGCAACAGGTGACATAAAACACTTCTCACATATTTTTTAAAATTTGTAGCCCATGCAAGCCCAGTAAGAGGTGTTATTTGGTACAATAGTTTCAATATTTATAATTTGGAGAATTACTCATAATATGGGGAAAGCTCATTTCATTTAATTTCAGAATGGAGTGTCTGCATTCTGAAATCTAGATTACAATTGCATTGTGGTTTTGTAGTAGGGCGTAAAACCATAGGATTTTTCAGTGGTATGTAGTAGGTACCCAGTATTACTATACTAATATAGGTACCTACCTAGTGGCCAGTAGCTATACCCACCAATCCTTTATCCTTTTGCCAGTATTTCTATCTACCGTGCTTTTGCCTAGGTCCTAGGAGTTGTTCTTCAATGTCCCACGAAGACAATTTATTCAAGGTTTTATTAATTTGAAGATGCAGGTCATGTGCTATCTTACCTTACCTTACCTTAACCTAATCGGGAATTTGAAGGCCACTAGGCCTGGTGGTCCCGTTCTCGCCGAGCTCAAGGTACTGGATATCATTAATCGGGAATGTCGTAGCGGATGCCTGCCCAGTGGGCATCCAGGCGTGATTTGAATTGGTTCAGAGAGGAGGCAAGGACGACGTCAGCGGGGAGAGCGTTCCAGTCGTTCACGACTCTCACACTAAAGCAGTGCCTTCGGACCCTAGACTGTGCCTGCTCTTTGCTGAGTTTCCAGCAGTGGCCTTTTGTCCTTGCATCACGTGCTGAGGTGAAGAAGGTCTCCGGGCGCAGGTCGAGCTCTGAGTGAAAGATTTGGTACGTCTTGATCATGTCGCCTCTACGTCTTCTGTAGTACAAGGAAGGCAGATCGAGAAGACGGAGACGCTCCGGGTATGGGTTGTATCGGATCTCAGACACCAGTCTCGTAGCCCGCCTCTGTACCCGTTCGACCGACTTTTGGTCTGCTCGGTTAAAGGGTCCCCAGATGGTGCACCCGTACTCCAAGTGCGGTCTGACTAACGCTTTGTAGAGAAGAGGCAAGGTCATCCTATCAAGAAGCTCAAATGACCTGCGAATGAGTGCCAAGATCTGTGACGCTTTAGCCACTGCGCAAGCTGCCTGTCTCCTAAACTTGAGGTCCGAGTCAACTTGGATACCCAAATCCTTTTCTGAGCATGACTTCTCGAGCTGGACGTCTCTCATTCTGTAGCTGTGTTCTGGATTGTGCCCACCTACATGGAGAACCTTGCACTTGCTCTCGTTAAATGGCAACTGCCAGGCGTCCGACCAGGCAATGATGACATCCAGGTCACTCTGAAGTCTCGCGCGGTCCTGATCGAGCGCCACCGGCCGGTAGACCTTGGTGTCGTCGGCGAACATCTTAATTGCGCTGCTCACAGAGTCTGGAATGTCATTTATGAAAAGTATAAACAGAGTCGGGCCCAGCACTGACCCCTGAGGGACGCCGCTCGTCACCGGAGACCACGATGACCCGCAGCCCCTTACAACGACCTGTTGCTGACGACCCGTCAGGAAGTCTTGGATCCAGTCAAAGACGCACCCTGAGACCCCACACGCTCTTAACTTGCTGAGGAGGCGCTGGTGGGGAACACTATCAAAGGCCTTACGGAAATCTAGATATAGCGCATCAATTGGCTCACCCTTCTCCAGAGCCTCCGTCCAGTCCTCGGTGACTTCGAGAAGTTGGGTCGTGCAGGATCGCCTCTGTCTGAAACCGTGTTGATGTGGAGAGAGCTGCCCAGTGGATGATAGATGTTCAATGAGTGAATCCCTGATTATCGACTCCAGGATCTTACAGGGTATCGAAGTCAAACTGACAGGACGGTAGTTCCCCGGCTGGTTCTTGGCTCCCTTCTTAAATATCGGGACGACCGTTCCCCGTTTCCAGTCGAGGGGCAAACTACCGCACTGAAGGGACTTGCGATAGATCCTGGTGAGAGGTCCACACACTGTCCGGACGGTTTCCTTCAGAAGCAGTGGGTGAATGCCATCAGGGCCGGGTGAGCTCGACGTCCTCAACCTGTCGAGCTTGTTCTTGACCATCTCTGGAGTAAGATTGATGGCATCAAGTTGAGGTCCTTCGAAGACTGATGGTGACGTTGGCATTGCGGCAAGATTCTCCCTTGTGAAGACACTGCAGAAGAACCGGTTGAAGATCTCTGCCTTATCCTCATCCTTGCTCGTTATTCTGCCATTTTCGTCTTGAAGGTCATCAATTTTTGGCTTCGTCTTCAGTCTGGAGTTAGAGTATTTCCAAAACTGCTTTGGGTCCTTCCTGATTTTGCTTACCATGTCCTTCTCGAACTCTCTGCGCAGCCTTCGTGTCAGACCGCGTAGCCTGTTCCTGCAGCGAGTGAAACGAGCATAGTCGACAACATCCTGAGAATTGACATAATTCAGCCACAGCTCCCTCTTCAATTTCCTCAGATTCATCGCTTCACTTGTCATGTAGATGTTTTTCTTTCGAGCATGATTCCTTGACTTAGGTACGCACTGATATGTGAGTTCGAGATGGGTTTTCTTGAAAAACATGTAGCTATGGTCAACACTCAGCTCTTCCATGTCTTCCCATCTGACATTATCCAGCAAAGTGTTCATAGTTTGGAAATCAGCCTTCCAGAAGTTGTACTTGGTAGCCGTTAATGCCAACTTCTTGGTGTAACAAGTCAAATTAAACCTCAGGGTGATGTGGTCACTGCATCCAACACCAGGAAGGTAACGTAGGTTGCGAATCATGCCTTCTTCGTTTGAAAGGATCAGATCTAGAATGTTTGGAGACTCTCCTATTCTATATCGAGTTGGAAGCCGGACATGTTGAAGCAGAAAACAATCACCTAAGGCGTGTAGGAGGAGGTGTGAAAAGTGGTCATCAGGTGCAGCAGAGAATTGGATGTCCCAGTCAATGTGTGGCATGTTAAAGTCTCCCACTATCAGAAGATGAGATGGGTTTGTGGAACATACCTCCCTCAACAGGTTTGCCAAATCGGTGGTGCTAGTGTAGTTGTCTCCAGACGGATTTCTGTAAACACAGCCAATGAGCAGCTTGTCTGAGTTGATGAGTTTGACAGTCACCCACAGCTGTTCATGGAAGGTGCCGGTGAATGTAACTTCTGTAACATGCAGCCTTTCAGATGTATAGATGGAAATACCTCGAAAACCACTAGCCCCTAAATTAGCCTTTGATGGATTGAAATTGCTGAGCATAGAGTATCCAGGGATAGAAAGCAGGGCAGGAGCAATTGGGAACACTTGGGCTTTTGGTATTACTTCTGTAAGTAAAATGAGGTCTGGTTCATCCCCCGCCACCATCGCACAAAGCTCATCTCGCTTATTGACAAATTGGTCTACATTAGTATAAAGTACTGATATGCTGTGGTATCTCCTTTCTAACTCTGTTCCTTGGCCATCAGACAGTCAATCCTGTTTAGCTGTATCACAACAACCTTATCATTGTACACATGGCACTGCAAGATCCTACTTTTGGTTTTGCTTTATGCACATAATCGTTATTCGTATGTACGTGCTACCTGAATAATACAAGTGTATTACCAAATTGAATTTCGCCCCACCAACTTATTTTGAAAAACTCCACCCATGGTCTCAATCAGTTACCTAATGGAAATACCTATATCATTTGACATTTAGGTCTTGTCTTGATGACATAATGGTCATATATTATTTAGGTTTTGTCTTAATCAGACATAATAAATTAATGGTCATCATAGGGTAAAACACCGCAATACCGGACACGTCCTATTGTCGGACTTTTCACATCAGAATGTATATGATACTGACGCATTGTATACTGTATAGTGTATACATTTGATAGCAAGTCAAGTCCGATGATAGGACGTGTCCGGTATTGCGGTGTTTCACCATACTTTGCCTGAATCTGGGATCCGGTTGATGCCATATGACCTAGCAATTGGTGCGCCAAAAATCCCCAATAATCAATCAATCAATCCAGTTCATATTTTTATTTTTTTGTGCCCTAGGATCCACATTGGATACCAGATCCAGGTACACAATAAAGCAGAGGCCACATCTGGCAGAACCGTTTTGGAGCTTGGGTGCAAAGTGGAAATCCCCCCCCCACATCGTTTCCACGAATGATGCCTGATCCTAAGAGTTTACAATAATCACACCAACATTTACAGGTGAGGAGATACTACTGCAGCTGGTGTCCAAATTCTCATCATAGCATAACATTATTTACGAAGCACCTTCAACGTCACACAGTAGAGGACGGATACACAAAGTTTCCGTGTGCCTATTGCAAGCGGGTCTTGACTTCGGGAAGAAACTGGAAAAGACATGTGGTTCAACATATTCAGAGATGTGAAGTACCCATCCTCGAACAGAGGGATGAAAATCAAGATGAAGTAGTAGACGGACCCCAAGATGCAGAGAGGGCCCATGAAGCCCTGGAGAATGCAGGACCATCTTGTAGCTCCAACCGCGACAGGCGTGTAGATGTCGCAAAGTTCATTGGCAACCTGCATTATGTTAAGAACATACCAGCATCGGTGTGCAGTTACATTGCGGATCAGCATTTGGTATTTTTAAGATCGGCAATCAAAGAAATTCAAGACAAAATTGAAGCTGAAGTGCCCAACAATGGTGTCAATGTTGTTGCGCAATCGAGATGTTCAAAAACCTTGGCAGCATTCGTTGAGTTTCGATCGAGTTACAAGCTGGATAAGTTTGTCCGTGAAGAGCTGCCCTTCACTGCTCCCGATTCAGTGTTCTTGAAAACGATTTCGGGGGGATGGACGTCATTTCAACATGTATCGATATTGAAACAGCTTAAAGTTCTATCAAATAAGAACGTTTTGGACTATGTTTTATCTGAGCATGAAAGCGGGGAACAAATTTCAGACATTACTGATGGCAGTCTACATCGGCACCAATCTCCAACGATCCGCTTGGCACTTTACTATGACGATTTTAATGTCGTTGACCCCCTCGGAAACAAGGTTTCCAAGTACAAGCTTGCTGGAATCTACTTCTCCCTGTTGAACATTCCTGTACAGCTTCGATCTCAGTTAAATTCAATATTTGTCACTGTAGTCTGTAAAACGTCCCAAATATGCACATGGATGGAGTAAAATTTTGGCGAAAGTTGCTTCTAATATATCCGAGCTGCGAGATACTGGTGTGACCATTTCCAAAGATGGTGTACCGCTCACAATTAAAGGTGTTTTAAGCTGCGTGGTTGGGGACAACCTTGCTTCCCATTCTCTAGGTGGGTTCTCACAATGCTTTAGCTCGGGAAAGTGCTGTCGGTTTTGTATGGCCGATGTTTTTCAGCAGCAAACAGCATACGATGAGTCTGATGCCACTCTCAGAGATGCCGGAACCTACCACCGTCAGATGTGTGAGCTCAGAGCCTCCAAATTTTCCAAAGCCAAGAAACAAGAATTTGGGATTCATGCCGAGTCGGCTCTGTGTGCATTCGACGATAATTTCCCTGTTGAACGGTTGGTGCCTGACGTTGCTCACGATCTTTTGGAGGGTGTGGTGCCTTACACACTCGTACTTATTATTACTGCTCAGATGAATGCAAAGCTGTTCACATTAAATTTTATAAACCAGCGGATCAGTTCATTTGATTTCAAGGAGCGAAATCGGCCCCAGAAGCTGACAAAAGTGAAGGGAAAACTGAAAATCAGACAAACTGCGTCTGATATGTGGTTGCTGCTTCGAATGCTGCCACTTCTGATTGGGGACTGTGTCCCACAAGACCACGCCACATGGACGCTTCTGATCGAGTTGTGCCAGGTTGTTGAAAACGTGTTTGCTACCCGATTTATGGTTGGTGATATCATGTATCTCGAAGAGCTTATAACCTCCTGGCTGGTGAACTTAAAAGCATGCTTCCCGGGGTTTAGGTTGAAACCGAAATTTCACCATATGACACATTATGGTGGCCAGATTCGCCGACATGGGCCACTCAGACATCTTTGGACATTACGATACGAATCAAAACATGGACCGTTGAAGGAAATAGCCCAGCGTTCAAACAATCGAAAGAACATCTCAAAGACCATTGCTATGCGCCATCAACAGGCGTTGTCCTTGGTCCTGGACGACCCAAGCTATATGTCGTTGAACAGAGTGCGCGAGTTTAGATCTGCGACTGTGAACCTTTCAGAAGTGCCAGCAAGGCTACATGATCAAATATCGACTAGAATGGACACAGGAGTCTCCGCATCAATCGGTGGCGTACAGTACACATCAGGAGACGTTGTTATCACGCAGGGAAGTGACAGATTCTCATTTTCTGTTGTCAAGTACATATTTGTCAATGAAACTACCGAGGTGGTGAAGATCCTGGTCGAGCTAATGAAAGACAAGTTCCATTATCATTTTAACGCTTACGAATTGACCCCAACTGGTGAAAAAAAGTTTGTGACTGTGGCAAATCTGGCAGATTACCACCCACTTAGGGTTTACAAGAAGGATGGTGCGGATCTTGTTGTTATGCGCTGGCACATTGAATAATAGAGAACATCTCGAAGTGTCCACTATACCTACATCAGTTCGAGGTATGTTCTACCTAGCTTTGCCTTCGTCATTTCTTCTCATTTTGCGCCTATTACTCAAACTTTTGACAGCTGTAATAACACTTCCAACTATTGGATTATTGTCAAATATGGTGTTATTTTGTGTTACACCCTGATTGATCACTCATCCTCTCAGTAACCATGAACAGTGTTATACAATTTACCGCTTAGGTTGAATTGTGTCAATCAAACGTCCAGAAAACTTGATAAATCTGACGATAAATATCACTGAGCACCAACTGTATCGCTGTGCCACTGAAATAGCATCGTGAAGCTTACATATGTGGTTTCTCTTTTCCAGTGAGGATGAAGATCTTTGTCGAGTTTCGAGGCCGCATTAAAAAGATAACTTTCAATGAGTTGAGCGACCTATCGGAGCTCATTTGCATCAAGTTTGAAGCTACATCTGACTTTTTACTGGAGTACAACACTGTAGACAGCGATGGAAAACCCATATGGGTCGAAGTGGATGACGAAGATGACATTTCTGAAGGGTGCAGCGTTCGGGCGGTGCCTAAGACGTAAGTACTATACCATCGCATTGTTGCCTTCAGTGCTGGGTTGTAATTACCAATAGCTTACCGTAATCAATAAGCACATTTCACCGAAGGACAAGAACGTGACACGTGGTAGATGACAGTGGAACTGTTATCTTGTTTTGAGAGGACCCATATTCCCCTATGTGCACCAGTTTTACAGATTTGATCTCGTTTTGGTCTTCCTTTTGTGCCTTACAGAAGCTGTCATTTACTAAAATAAAATATTTTAGATAAATGTTATAAAGTGCGGGGTCATAGCGGCCCCAACGTTCTTACGCCAAATGCATTTAAACCATCCCTTGTGGGGTAATCATATGCCCTACCGACGCGTCTTTAGCAAAACAGACTGGGTTGGGAAGAAGCTTAATCTATGGTAATCAATGTCGGTAAAGTTAGAATCAATGCAGAACGCCCTGTTCCTCATTTCTTACATGCTTCTGCTATTGATGGGCAATGTCTTACGTTTCAGTGACGAGTTGAACCACACTACTACACGGGGCTCGACACCGAGTACGCTGCAGGTTGCGAGCGCATCTACGTCTTCATTGGGCTCAACTTCGGCCGTACTGCAGCACGCCGACACGCTAATTGTCCTCAACGATAACACGTACGTTATATATTTAAGTGACCTGATAGTGCTTCATTGCAGCACCCTTCATCACATATAGCGATATAGTTTATAGTTCTTTCCCTTGTTAGGCGCGCACACGTGACATCCTTAAGAACGGGACACATCCTATTCCGTTCAACTCAAATTTGCATTAGGATAGGTGTAAATTATAATACAATCTAAATGCACAAATTATTTCGTCCAAGAGTGATCTAATGTGGATCTGCTGCAGACAGTGAAGCCTGCAGTGAAACATCCAAATCCTTCATTGAAAACCACTTTCAAATACGTACGAATATATTGGGAAAGGGATGTCATTAGTTTACAATTCATGTATTTGTATGTGTCGGTTCCAGGTTGATTCTGTCTTGTCATTGGCTGCCCTAGACTGTGGTTCAGTTTCAAATGTTGCTGGCACCTCATTGATTCCACTCGTCTGTTGTTGTTTTTTGTTTTGTTCATGATTTATTCATGATTGACCTTTCATATTTCAATTGAGTTAACTATATACTTGTTGTATTTACTTAGTGTATTTATGGCATGTTGACTTCCGGATATGATCACATATCACTGATTACAAATCACACACGGACACGGACACGGATTCGGACATGGACACGGACGGACACATACCATAGACATGGACATGGACATGGACATGGACATGGACATGGACATGGACATGGACATGGACATGGACACGGACACGGACACGGACACGGACACGGACACGGACATGGACACGAACACATGAACATTGTATGCGGATGTGTTGCCTTAGATCTGGTGTTGAAGCTAGGTTTTTGTTTACAACAGGATTCACTTTGCAAATTAATAAAGTTTCCATAATCTGGAGCTTGATTAAATTAGGTTGTATTTGTACTTGAATTTTTACTGCATTTGTACTTGTTCTTGTAGCTTATACTTGTATGATTTGCTTGTAGTGACCTGGAACCAGATACGCTTGCTCATTTTGCATTGTGTGTCACGTGTACTCGTTCAATACCTGTCTAGCTTTTGTGTTTGCTTGCTGCTACTGGAATGGGCTGATTGGCATGTCACTCGGTACTGCATGGCACTGCCATCAGCTAATCATATTGATGTGTTACGGATTTTGGCTTACACGATTCAACTTCTCTTCAGCGAGCGCTTGACCACCGCGGCGACTGCGGGGACCTCACCAGAGTTGGCGTTTCTCAACCCCGCCAGCCACACGGACCAGGGTGATGGACAGCACCTTGATTTACCAACGCATGAGTCCTCCAGAAAAGGACCCCCTTCTCTGCCGAAGAACAGGTGAATTCTGAAAACCATTTACAAATGCGTACAAAATTATTGAGATGTCATAAGTTTTCAATGCGTATATTGTCCGTGTTTCTGCCCATTTTCGGACTTACCACATCGTTAATGGGTTAAAATAGATAGGGTTGCTATGGAGTTATTGTTCGCGGGATGGGTTACGAGCTAGTTGGTACTGTGCGATGACGCTGTGGATGAGAAACGTCTTCTATGACGGCCCCTGTAATGTGTATTGACTACAGCTTGCCTTAGACTATATAACTATGCGCCGCCTGGTTGCCTAATGACCGAAAAGTTTATTCGATCTCCTGCTTGGACTAACGTTAGAGAGCCCGACAGCGAATTGCTAAAAGTCGAGTGGTCGCAAACCCCAAATACTACCATCCAGGGTAGGGAACTAGGATGGACGTCTTACCTTCATCATTCAAAATTGTAACTCTCCACGTTATTTTCTGTGTCACAAACAAATCTTGTATCACAGTTCCTTTCGTTCTTCAGCGTTTTTCTTCTTTTTCAGATACTTCGACCCTAGGCATCTCACCAACAACCTGCGACGTCAGCTCGACGAGGGAGCCACACAGCTGAAGACCTCAGAATGGTCTCAAATTCATTACGTCATCTTCTCAACATTCAATGCAGCAACGAAGTGGTCAGTACCTGTTAGATGGATATTTAATGAAGGTCGTGAAGTACTTAAGCCATGGGTAAAGCGTCAGGCTTCAACTGGTTACAGTACCAGATCTTGAAGTGGGAGGTGGTGACTATATTAACCCGCGCCCCACGGGGGGGGGAGGGTGTTGAACACCCTTCCGTTTTTTCAGATAGTGAAAAAATAGTGGCACGAAGCGCCGTCAAATTTTGCATATCTTACCACCGATCTTTTCCACACCTTTTGAATATTTTTTTTGTTCATGTCAGGTCAGGTCAAGTGTCCAAAAAAGTTTGCAGTTGTGCCATGACCACAGTTTATAAGGCATACGTATGAGACTTGCAGGATTGTGTAAGGTCATCAGCAGCATATTCGATTCATTACTGAGTCATTAGTTGTGCGTTCTTTGCCATGTTGTCATTACAATAACTAACAAGAACTAACTTTACAGCATGGAACCAACCGCCGACCAGTATTCTGAGATGGCGTCGGCCGTATTCGACTTCTACCCGAACCTGAAATCCATGAACTGGAAAGACACTCTGGTATGTTTTTATAGTGTTAAGTATGTGCATGTATGCATTTAGGGGAACATATTCATATATGATGCGGGATAACGGACACAATTGGCCTGTGGGACCCGTTCAAATCGAACTCCGTTTTATGGTGCACTGCATCATCCATCTTGATATGGCACATCGTACATACAATGTGCGCAGAGCTTATCAATTTTTGGGTTGAACTATGGTGTCTTATCAGAGACCACGTGCAGCGGCAGCGAATTCCAGTAATTAATGACTCAAACTGCAAATGAGTTGCATTAAAACACAGGGAACATTAAACAAGTGTAATGCATCCACCCAGCGGTCGATGTGTCTACAGATAATAATAAGCAACTTTACTGACATATGCCAAGATCCAAAAACAAATCCAGGATCCAAGTTCTAGCATCTTGTTGGATCCTGGAAAATCAGTTTGTCCTGGATCTTGTTGAGCATATTTCACTTAATGTGGTGCTAAACTATCAGAGTGCACGTACTTCGTGCTTTACAACTCCCACACTCAATGTCGATGGTGTAATATTTACATGTGGTAAACACACATATACCAAGTTCCAGCAAAAATTGGGATCCAGGACACCGCTGGTGGGGGGGGGGGGGGGGGGGGGCGGCGGGCATATATTGTCCCCTTGTTATCTGCCTAACTAATAACCGCAGCGCACTGCCGAAGGAAAGCTCTAAAGAAACAGGTCACATCATCCCTTAACATTTCCAAAAAGGTCACAAGTCAGGTTACGGAAAGGTCAAACTTAAAAATGGCGATATTTTAGTTTTTCGGCCAAATGTTCTATTCAGAGCGTTATATTGGGACAATATTGCAATAAGTGCTCTCAAATGTATGGTGCATCTCCTGAATTATTAGGCAGCAAGGGAATTTTTAAGCAAAGGTCAAGGTCAGAGCTAGGTCATATAAGGTACCTGTAGGAAAGAGGTCTACCAAGTCATGCGACACATGTTGTATGGCTTGTTTTATGCGTAGAAGTCGATAGTAGCACTCAATTGTACAATCTGACCCCATGAAAGGTCAAGACCAGGTCAAAGCAGGTCAAAATTTGAAATGGATTTTTATAATTGACCATGGATGTTTATAGACCTATTTTGTCTCAGGAATACAGTAAGGACATTTATTTGTATATATCTGGTGAAAGAAAAAAATACTATTTCGAAAAATGACGTGTTATGTTACTATAACGCTTCGGAGCCATACGTCAGGCAAATATAAAGTGCAAAGGTATTGGTCTGAAATTTGGTTTGAGTATTGACCATGCGTAGTTGTTCTGCTACATATATTCTGTTTTTTATATCTTGAAATAGGTTGTTTTTTCAAAACCTTTTGTCAAAAATCCGAAATATCCATCTTGTAGAGAATGCAATTTCAGTTCTTTTTGCGTTTTGGGTTTGCAATTTACTTCATATCTCGAATTTATACGATTTTTCAAACATTTATCACTTTTCCATCGAAAATTATCTGACATGACGTCAATAAAAGTCATTATCTAAAAACAAATCTAACAATTTTTTTCCAAATTGTCTGGGAATACGCAAAATGGATGCCCTACAATGTACCATATGTTTGACTTTGATATCTGGTATCGTTTTGGAGTTTATTTATTTTTAATTATTTTTTTCATGAAATGGACGACAGGTACATAAACGCACAATATCAGTCCACTGCACACATGCGCACATTTCAATCCGAAACATGCACAATCAACCTTATTTCACACCAACATTTCAATTAAAATAGGATTTCTCACACTGTCCGGTACACATACACACAATGTATACTACAATTGTTTTATGTACGCGGACAGAAACTCACAATCATTGACATGAGTTGGTGCTCTCACAAAAAGCGACCTAACGGTATCCACCCTAGCAAAAGGCACATTCATGACCCCGTGTTCTGTCCGTTCCTCTTGCTGATCGGGGCGCAGCATACAGAGGAAAGGAGTCTAGCAGCGCTGTTGAATCTATGGAACTTTATTGAGAATATTCGGGAGGGGGATATTACCCCCCCCCCCCAACGGGGCGCGGGTTAATTGAGACTGTCAACTGAATATGTCTTCCAAGTAGTCATAATTTCGTGTTGGTTTCAGCAACTCGCCAAACGCCGCCTGCGAAGCAAGTTCAAGAACAGCCGTCGTGCCAAGCGGCTACTGAACGAAGAAGAGGGTTGCCCAAACGCCCCCGAACGCAAGCGCCCATGCGTGGTCGGCCTACCAGGCTACCAACCGTCCTCGTCTGGTCACTCCCCGATTGACATCCAACGGATGATAAACGAACTTCAAGATGCGGACGAGGCCACCGCTGACAAACTGATGGAGGACACGTATCATGACCGCAGGACAAAAATGCTCAAGCACGCAAGCCGCTTGGATTCCTTCACCACCATAGAAGAAGAGTATCCACGGCTGTTTAGTAACAGAGAGGTATGCAACCAAAGGTTTTGTTGTCTCACGGACCATTTCACTATAAATTCAGTATTCCGAGTACGTCTGACGAAATTAATTACTTGTCTTGGCATGTTATAAAAACGATATTTTGTTCATGTTTAATCTCGCCGCTTTTTACATTCCATTATACGGTGTGTACGCAATTTAAAATGTCCCTACAGATACGATGACTCGTATCGCTGACTTTCCATGCACTTTCCATGCATTTGAACCATGTTCCTTTTATGTCCTTCCAGTTTGTGCGTGAAGTTACACGGCTGGCTGGGAACGACGACTCCTTCTTTCCAAAGGCCGTGGAGGCCGTTTCGAACAGCCTCGACCAGCTTCAGGCTAAACTTCTCAGCCCACCGGGTAAGACAATTTGCATGGATAGTCCGCTTTGTTTTTGTACCGATTGAACCAACAATAGCTTCTGGTAAATGGGCCTTAATGACCGAACTTGTTGCTTGTTTTTTAACCCGCGCGGCGCTTGGGGTGGAGGATATTACCCCTCCCGAATTTTCCCAATAATTTCAAAACGACGCATGATATCAACGTGAAACTTGCTCTACCATCCCAAAACGTTATAGGTGCGTTCCAAATACAAGCATTCGAGAAGGGTTGGTCCCGTGTGGTCGTTGGTGTTGGTTTCTGCCATCCATATACAAAAGTCATTTGTCGCTTGGTTAAATCTTAACAATCCGTGTTTGGGATTCACTGTCCAGAGTTACGTCATCATTCTAAAAAAAATGTATTATCGCATCATACCGCACTATTCAGCTTTATATTCGTCTTACGTATGTATGGTATGTATGGTATGTATGGTGACGCGTGTGTTCCGTTTGCAGGTAAGACGCTTCGCCAAGTCACGGGGCTGCTGGGCAGTGACCATTCGCAACTGGTCCGCGATGCAGCGGATGCAAGGGAGGAGCTGCCTGCACTCTACGGTAAAACCGTCGGACAGCGCGTCCGTGACATATACGTCGCGGAAACAGAAGCAGAGGCATTAACTGCGCTCGTTCTCGCACACAGTGTGTTCAATGTTCAGTTTTCAAAAAAGATGCACAATGTGCTGTATTATTTTCAAAAGTACGTCATCGGTATCGACGATGGCACGAAAACGAGTACCAAAATTATGTCATTCATGGCAAAACTGTGAAGGAGGTCAGAGGGCTGCACACAGGTCTGAGGGTTGAGAGCTTCACACAGGTATCAGGGCTGAGAACTCCACGCAGATCTAAGGGCTGCTGAGAGTGCACATGTTTAAGTAGAGACATATCGTTGACAGTTGTCGTTGAAGATGCGTTACTTTAGCTAAAGACGCGAGAGCTGCACATGTTTAAGCAGAGACATATCGTTGACAGTTGTCGTTGAAGATGCGTTACTTTAGCTAAAGACGCGAGAGCTGCACATGTTTAAGCAGAGACAGATCGTTGACAATTGTTGAAGATTCGTTACTAGCTAAAGACGTGAGAGCTGCACATGTTTAAGTGACAGAGCGTTGACAGTTGTCGTTGAAGATGCGTTTCAATACATTTTTGTATGATAATGTTCTTGTTACCGCCCAGGAGGGGTTATTCGTCGGGTGTAGATGAATCTATCACGTGCTAACTGGGTGCTTTTTGGGCTGCTGCGAAGAAAATGTGGAAAAAAAGGCGCCATATAGGGGGTCGTTTTTGACAGACACCCCTTAGAGGACTTTTTAGGGGACATATTTAAGTATCTTTCAGGGTGTTGAATGTATGAATTGCACCCTCAACTAGCCCCTGGGGTGTACAGTTACCACCCGGAATTAAAACACCTAGGGTGTATTTAGGGGGTTTAACAAGTACCTATAAGGAGGCAGATTCGGAAAAGAACCTACAAAGGAGTTTTTATAAACCCCTATAGGGGTTCACCTAGGGGTGTATTTGGGTGGTTAAAAAAAGTACCCGTACGGAGGCAGGTTCGGAAAAGAATCCTCAAGGATGTTATTGTAACACCCTATAGGGGGTCGTTTTTGACAGCTAGATTGCCACCCATAGGGGGCTGAATTTTTTTTACAGTGTAGTCCTTACTGCCATCAGCACTGGCTGTTTTTTTTTCTTCAGGTATGTTGTTTTTTATTAGCTTTCAAACATATGCATTGCATCACACACTACATATATCACACGCACGCACCCCCACGCACAAACATGGTGCCGCATCGGCATCTGTGCAGCCCGTCTGACCAAGCCGGAACGGTGCCCGTATTGGCAAAAAACCGTCCCGGCTCCGGGGAGGTCTGGGGGTTACCGCCCCGGCCGGGGAGAGCTGTGGGGTACCTCCCCGACGCTCCAGACAGGCCGCAGCCCCCGCCCGCACTGCCTCGCGCTTTACATCGCGTTGCAGTGCCCGATCGGCCGGCCGGGCGCGCGACCCGTCAGTCCGTTAGACTGGCGCGTCGCGCGCCCGGCCGACCGACCGGCCCTTGCAAGGGCCGGTCTCAGGTTGGCCCGGTTGGGTATGGGCGGGGACGCACACATATGCTTACAAAACATATAGGCATGTTGCACCACACACACACATACCGATACATATGACAGTTCATCGACATGACATTCGAAAATACATCCAATCAGGACTCAATCCGTCCGTGGTATTTAATGGTCCAGCATATTTATAGCCCATTCATATGCCATATTTATATCATTTGCCTTATCAGTGCTGTCCACCTTCAGTATAGGTCGGTCTGCAGCTATCATGCCCTGCACATATGCAAACGCCGACTTAAAGTTCACTTGACTGGAGACGACTTTTGCTCGGTAAATGTAAAACTTAAACAACAAAACCATTTGGCAAACTATGTTTCTTTTCGTTTCCGGAATGCTTGCGTCATTAACGTTATGCCCTATTATAATGGTTTTTTTTTCATCCAGCAACAAATTAACCCCCGACAATATAGCAGCATGCTCGACCGCAGACCACAACCTGATTATTACCTCACAGCGACAAAATAGGTGAATCAACGATTCTGTTTCTATTTTACAGAAAGAACATCTTGGATCGGTGTCAGTAAACTTTGACATAAACTCATTTGTTGTTAATATGCGATGCAGTAGTCTATCTTGGAACCAAACAATTTTCTTATTTTTTGTACAACGTCTATGTCTCCAATAAACCGTCGGCCAGCCTATATCTGCATTAAGGTCCCTGTTCCATTTTACTTCTGCCTTAGTGAGATCCGGAAGAGCAGGATAATGATGTCCCAATAGAGCAGTGTAAACAGACCGATTGCCAGCCTTCTGGGCAAACAAACATTCGACTGTTTTGGGTCGAAGTGGCCCTGGTAACTTTATTGAAGTACTTTTACCTCCGTAAGTCTGCCTTGTCGCTCTAACCAAACCCTGCAAGACTATCCTGCTAAACGGGATTGGGAAATCTCCGTTTAACTCGTCAAAAGATTTTATAACCCCATCCGATCGATATAGATCTCCCACCAGCCTGCATCCAGCCTCAAATAGAGCCCTATTCCAAAACGGAGTTCTTCCTATTAGTAAGTTGGATGACAAGTGAATGGGTTGATTATAAAAATCATCAGGCTGAACACAACTTGCTTTCAGAACGTCCCAGCACTCAAGTACGCTTTGCCAAACAAATTTGCGACCCACACCAGTGCCCTGAAAATGTTTTAAGCTACTATCTCCCGTGACTAATAATTATCTGAGTCTGTAGCAATTTGAGTTTAGGAGTATATTCCAGAACTCGAGACTCTTCAATATGGCTCTCTTGATCCATGACACCTTCAAAGCACAGTCGTACAAAGTGACGTTAGGAACATTAAACCTGGTATACATCAGTGAACGTTTGATTTTGTCCTGCTTGTTATCCCATATAAATTTAAAGAAATCATGTAAATCATGAGAGAGAAAAAATTGACGGCGAGGGAAAAACACTGAAAACATGCGTTAACATTGACAGGGCTAGGGTTTTCACCACCGTTCGTTTCCCGTACAGAGATAGACGTCTTCTCAGCCATCCCTTGAGCAGATTTGCAATATTCTCTACTTTTTTCTTTACGTTACGCTCCGTCATATCCGTCATTTGCCTAGTGAATTCAATGCCAAGTAGTTGAAACCTATCCTCAGCTATTGACAAACCCGAGTCTGCTAAAAAAGCAGGTACATTGCCGGTCCCCATCCAGAAAACCTGAGTCTTTTTAACATTTAAGCCCAGCCCTGAAATTTTCCGAACGTATGTAATGTATAAAGACAAGCGTTTAAACTGCTATGGGTACCGTTCAAGATAAAAGTTGTATCATCGGCATATTGCTCGATTTTACACTCTGTGTCGTCTTTAACAAAACCCTTAATCTGTGTATTTTTTCGAGTCATAATAGCCAAGATTTCAGCGCACAAAACAAAAAGAAGAGGAGAACAACAGTCGCCTTGTCTACAGCCCCGTTCTAAGTAAAAAAATGGAGTTGACGTACCATTTTGACAAATAGTCGATTCAGCACCAGCAAACATTACTCGAATCCATTTTCTGAAGCTATCCCCGAAGTTAAACATCTTCATAACCTCCTGGATGAAAGCATGATCCAAGGAATCGAAGGCATTTTGAAAATCTGCCATTAGCAACATTATGTTTCCTGAATTTCGAGGATGTTTCACTTCCCACATTACGTCATACACCGTGCGCGTGCATTCACCTATATATCGCCCCTTCATGCACCCTTTTTATTCGTGTCCTATTAGCTTATCAATGACCAATCGCATTCGATTAGCCATTATTCTGGATAATATCTTAAATGTGGTATTCAAAAGCGAGATTGGCCGCCAGTTTTTGATTAGCTCTTTCGGTGTGTTACCTTTCGGAATTAATGTAATAGTTCCTTGTCTTTGAGACCTCGAGAGAAGCTCCTTAGCGTAGCCACTATTCAAAGAGCGAATCAGAAAGCCACCCAGCTGTTTCCAAAAAACTTTGAAAAAATTAACTGTGAAACCGTCCGGCCCTGGTGATTTGTCATTTCGCAATTCAGACAGTGCGAGACTAGCATCCTTGAGTGTTACCGAACCCTCTAGCAAGCAGGATTCTTCAGAGGTTAATTTGGGGAAATTAATACCGATCTCTCTCTGATAATTGAGCACATTCTCTAATGTTCGTGATTTATACAAATTGCAAAAATACCCTTCTATATATTCTAACACTTTGTCATTCTCACTAACCAACTCGCCCTCAACATTAAGGCAAGCAATATATTTTGCAGCGCCCTGTCGTTTTTCCAAGCCACAAAAATACCTCGTAGGCGACTCTCCCTCTTGTACCCAACGGGCACACGCTCTCTGGGCGGCGCCCGCAAGTTTAACCTTTCGCAATTCGGAGAGTTCCTGTTGTAAGCTATCAAGGCGTTGACGATAAATTTCTCCTTCCCCAAATAGTCCTTCCACGATTTGCATTTGCCAGAGCAAAGCCTTCTCGCGCCTAATTCTGTCCCGCCTTTTCCTCGCCCCATATGTGATAGTCATACCCCTAATTTTACATAACATTACTTCAAACAAAAGTTGTTCATCAATGGTCAGTTCGATATCACTGCTCTCTTCCACCTCTGTACTCGCATAAAGTGGAACGGCGTATTGCTTTTTCACATCATCAATTTCCTTATTCATTAAGTTAATGTACGTGGAGTCCTTAAGCAAAGCATTGTTAAACTTCCAATACAGTCCTCGTTTGTTTCGCACATTTACATTCATCTCAATACTAATCAGGCTGTGGTCAGTGCGGTACCCTGCCAAAATGTTAGATCGCGTTACTCTTCTCACCATGGCTGCTGATACCAGAAAATAATCTAGTCTAGCTAGCTTTAGCGGGGAAGACCGCCTCCAGGTAAATGACTTTTTCGTCGCGTGTTGCATTCTCCAGATATCGATCATACCCTCCTGTTTCATAAACTCAAGAATAACCGCTCTGGCCCGCTGGTTCCCCAGTGACTTATAATGTAAAGTATCAACAGTAGGGTTTAACGTAACATTCCATGACAGCCAATGACGTCTTTATTTATTGTTGATCGTGGATTTCTTAGTGTCACCATATCGATTGCGGCTTTGCTCGACCCCTTGTAGGAGTCACTGCCTCTTCTGCTCGTCGTTTGTGAGGATGGTTGCATAGTCGGTAATCATCTTGACTGCCCTCTCTGCGACGTCATTTGTCGTTTTTACCGTAGTCACAAACTCCTTCACCGAGCCGTAGTCTTGTCACGCCTTCCACTCTGCCGGGAGCATCTCCATCCAGCTGTGACCCAGCTTGAGCAGCGAGAACAGGACCAAGCTGCGCTCACCCACCAGGTCACAGAGCTCGGTCTCGGGTCGCACCTCGGGGAAGGACGGCGGCTGCACCTTCGGCTCACCGGCCGTTCCCGCGCAGCTGGTGATGGTCACCCCCAACTTCGACTTCTCTTCAGATGTCAGGAGGTCGGAGAAAAGCGCAAACGGCACCACAGTCACGTCCAGGTACCAACCATGCCTCTGCATCTTCTCCAGAGCCGCGTCCGCCAGCTGGAGATCCACCGACCTGAGGAAATTTAGCTTCATGTATACATGTATGTATGCACATTGCATGTACAGACAACACTGTTTAACATTAATGTTGGATAGTTTATAGATTTAATCCATCTTCATTGGTGGCTTACCTGTATAAGACCAGCTGCCGGTAGAGCTTCAGGTCGTTTACCGGTCCATCGGCACCATGTTCTGCCTTCGGAAAGTGCGGCACGAAGATGAAGCAGCGGAAGTTGACGATTCTCTGCATCATTCTCTCATCTGGTCAGAGAACAGATGCATTGTATCTGTCGTACTTCATCTGGTCAGAGAACAGATGCATTGTATCTGCCGTACTTCATCTGGTTAGAGAACAGATGCATTGTATCTGTCGTACTTCATCTGGTCATAGAACAGATGCATTGTATCTGTCGTACTTCATCTGGTCAGAGAACAGATGCATTGTATCTGTCGTACTTCATCTGGTCAGAGAACAGATGCATTGTATCTGTCGTACTTCATCTGGTCAGATAACAGATGCATTGTATCTGTCGTACTTCATCTGGTCAGAGAACAGATGCATTGTATCTGTCGTACTTCATCTGGTCAGAGAACAGATGCATTGTATCTGTCGTACTTCATCTGGTCAGAGAACAGATGCATTGTATCTGTCGTACTTCATCTGGTCAGAGAACAGATGCATTGTATCTGTCGTACTTCATCTGGTCAGAGAACAGATGCATTGTATCTGTCGTACTTCATCTGGTCAGAGAACATATGCATTGTATCTGTCGTACTTCATCTGGTCAGAGAACAGATGCATTGTATCTGTAGTACTTCATCTGGTCAGATAACAGATGCATTGTATCTGTCGTACTTCATCTGGTCAGAGAACAGATGCATTGTATCTGTCGTACTTCATCTGGTCAGAGAACAGATGCATTGTATCTGTCGTACTTCATCTGGTCAGAGAACAGATGCATTGTATCTGTCGTACTTCATCTGGTCAGAGAACAGATGCATTGTATCTGTCGTACTTCATCTGGTCAGAGAACAGATGAATTGTATCTGTCGTACTTCATCTGGTCAGAGAACAGATGCATTTTATCTGTCGTACTTCATCTGGTCAGATAACAGATGCATTGTATCTGTCGTACTTCATCTGGTCAGAGAACAGATGCATTGTATCTGTCGTACTTCATCTTGTCAGAGCAGATGCATTGTATCTGTCGTACTTCATCTGGTCAGAGAACAGATGCATTGTATCTGTCGACTTCATCTGGTTAGAGAACAGTTACATCGTATCTGTTCTCTGACAAGGTGAAGTACGACAGATACAATGTATTTGTTCTCTGACCAGATGAAGTACGATAAGAGTACAGTGACAGCTCTGCAGAGAATCGTCAACTTCCTCTGCCTCATCTACGTGCCGCACTTTCCGAAGGCAGGACATGGTGCCGATGCACCGGTAAACGACCTGAAGCTCTACCGGAAGCTGTTCTTCTACAGGTAAGCCACCAATGAAGATTTATTAAATATATTAATTATCCAACGTTGATGTTATACACAGTGGCGGATCTACGGTTGGGCAAAATGGGCAATTGCCCCCCCCCCCCCAACAAAAAAAAAACGAGAAATCGGTAGGCAAACGTATCTTTTTGACCCCTCCAAAAAACGAAAAATCCCGACTTGAAAATCCCGAAACATCTTGAATCTGAGTAAAATGGTTATTTGTATTAAACAAAATCATTTTCAGACAATGCATACTGATATGTTTCATGTCTAGCAGCTCTGTTGTTGCAGTGAAGTATTTTATTTTGATCCATGTTATCTGGGCCGTAGATTCACATGAAATTGTCAGCTCCGTCCGTCAAATGGTTTTCGAGTTTGGCAACTTTGTTGTCGTGCAAAACTATAATTTTCAGAGGGAAATATCTCCCATCTAAATCATGCGAGTCACATAAGCCAATATATCATCAGAATCGTCAGGAACAATATATTAATGTGATAAAATGTTCGAAACCACGCAAATTTGGGAATTTTTCATGTGATCTTTTAGACCTCAGATCACGTGATTTTATAATGTGGCCTTTTAAAATGCGGATTTGTTTGAATTGCCAGAATCGACTTCGATACATTGGCCTTCGATGGTAAGAAAATTAGAGATGGGTTTTTCCTCTAAATATTTGTTTTCTTTGGAAAAATCATGATCACCAGCTGTGCACGTCTTTGGTACAAGCACGTCTTTGGGTAATAACTTTGCACACAATTGTGCTAGAGAGCTTAACTCAACGGCATCATATGTGTCTCGTTGAGCTGCATTCAATGATGCATAGCATGCCCCAACAGGTCACTCTGTGACCTTGAGCTTGATTTCCCAAATGACCTGGCTTGATTATACAATAGATAATTTGCTGGAATTTTCGCTTTATTTGGCAAAGTTGATAATTTTGTATCTCTGGAAACGCTTTTAGCTATTGTTATAGCATTCTCAAGTCTGGAAATAGGGATGATACAATTTGTCTTGAGGACCCACAGACGCCTCTATCGGCGAAATATTGAATGACATCACGTGATCTTGATCACTGAGCGGAATAGGTTGTCATTTGATTCAAAGGGCCTGCACCCTCCTATTCCACCTAAGACAAATCACGAATTTTAATTGAGAACATAACGAAATCACGTGACCTGACCTAAGGTCACATGCCAAAATTTCGACACTTTTCCATTCGAGTTCTCAAAAAAACAAAAAAAAACATTAATTTGTAGTTAATGGCTATTCTGATGATGCATAGGTTTATACACAGATAACAGCAGACCTGGATTTGACGGGTCCATATGGAAGCGTTCAAAGTTGTAGCACTCAATGCTTGCACCATCCAAAACAGCACCATCCAACGCTTGCGATATCCAAATTTCGTCCAGGTAGGGGACATCGTCATCATCCAAGCTAGCGACAGCTAAAATCGTGGTATCCAGCCACATACAAAGTAGTGGCAGCCAAAGCTTGCGACCTCCAAAAATAGAACACCGAGGACATCTACCTTCCGGGAACTATTGGTTCAAATATCGCCCGGTAGATGTCTCACCATAGCCAGTGGTGCGACGAAACGCTAGTTGAGTGACGTCCCTGGGACACGTTGGATGGTGTACAGTGGAACCCGGCATTGTCAGTGCCGCCGCTGCTGCCCGCGGGGTCTCAGCCGACCGCTCGGCTGCGCCGGGCTGTGCGCCCTGGCGGTAGGTAGCCTTGCCTGCTGGCGGGAGAAATGTTCGCAATTCTGCTGAGCCATGGGAACCGTAGGAGCCCGTTTATTTCCTTCGTGTTTTAGCTGGGTGTGCAATGTGCATTGATCTGGGTATGATGATTTTAGTGAGTAGGTTTTCGGTACATATGGAGCTATCACTTTAGGGTGTTTAGCAATTTTGCCACTTAAAGGGAATAGGTCACTTTGAAAGTTGTCTTGAAATTCTGCTATACGGGCTATTTCGAGCTGAAATAACAAATATTGCACTTGTTTGGACGATAGATGGATGTCCGTCTAAAAATGAGCATGTTTCTCTTTTCTCCTTCATGGCCATAACAAAAATTGCGTGACAATTATGACGTCATGCATATGGTATAGCTTGGATATGGAAACTATTGCACACAATAACGACGGACTTTAGACATATATACGCAGGTTGCGTGTAACGTAAACAACCGTTGTGGGAACCCGAAACAAGTTTCGGGGAAATTAAACTTCTTTTAAAAGGGGCCACTAGTGCTGTGTCGAAATTACTTAACGTATGGAGCGATTTTTTTCTTCACACAACCCATTTTTCGATCTGCTCTACAAATCTGCTATATCAGTTCAAAACTCCATGTTAAAGGTGAACTATTCCCTTTAATAAGCTGGAGTAGGGATCTTTGGACATCGCTTAGATACGGTAAGTATATGTATGTACCTACAAACCAGTCAAACGTTCTTATTGGATAGGGAACCAAGCTGTCGATTCTTCAACGTTCTTTTCCAATGTGAAGGAGCACTTTGTTTTTTGTTTTGACCTCAGTTGACCTAAGATGACCTTGTAGGGGTCACTGAGCAACAGTTGCATAGGGTCATCAAGAATGGGCTATACAAACATGATCCTGAAGTAATTGGTCTGATGTAATGCGTATTCTCTGAATGGGAGGCATTTTCATATCTTTTTTATTTATTTTATTTATTGCGTTTCTTAGTGGCATCCAATGTAACACTGGCTATTAGACCACAGCGTCATACATGCGCATCTGCCAAAATGTAAAAGCATACACATAAGAGTGGATAAAAACGATGATGACATGAGAGTGATACAAGCATATAAACACATTAAAAGACGTCATGCGATAAACTGTAAATGCTAAAATAACCTAAAATCTGACGAGGAGCGAGCTACACAGTAAGACTACCCTTCACGCTCTTCTTAAAAGACCGCACACGGCTATTGCCACGAACATCACAGTTGAGCTCGTTCCACTTCCGCACAGAACGCACGGGCACGGTCATCTTTGTCGACTCAAGTCTACATCGAGATGTTTCAAGCAGACCGGCAGATGTTGAGCGCGTGACACGTTCGGACACATCGGCACGATACGATACAAGTGCTTTGAGACGCTCGGGCCCATCATGCTGGTGTATGATCGAGTGCATGAGGACGCAGTCTCTGTACTCGATCAGTGCGTTAAATGGCATCCACCCTAATGCCCTACGTGATGCAGTGATGTGTTCATGTCGGCGCTTTTTGGTGACAATGCGGGTGGCGAAATTAATGACTTTGTCAATCCGGTGACGCTGTTGCTGTGTAGGTGGTGCCCAGGCCGGTAGACAATATGTGATGTGTGGGAAGACGAGTGCCTGAATGAGATGTGTTAGTGTATTCTGCGGGAGAGTGTCTCTGAGCTTGCTGATGGTGATGAGACTACCGTAGCAGCGCCCCGTCACGTTGCCGACCTGCTGCTGCATGTTCAGCTCTGGATCCAAAACTACGCCAAGAATTTTGATTTTGGGTGCAGGTTTTAGTTCTGCGCCATCAAAGCTAACTTTGAAGTCCGAGGTTTTTTTGAGTGATGACGCAGTTCCGAAAAGTATCAGCTCGGTTTTAGCGGGGTTTACTTTAAGACCACTGCTTCTGAACCATGCGGACAGAGCAGCGAGGTCGGCCTCCACGGCGAGACGCAGCCCGGTTAGGTCGGCTGACGTAGGTGGCGCGGCATGAATGAGTTGTGAGTCGTCAGCGTATGAGATGACAGATGCGCGACTGGGCAGATGACATGACAGGTCGTTGGTGAAGATGTTGAACATGATGGGTCCGAGTATGCTTCCCTGAATCACGCCATGGTTTACATCAGTGGTTGCGCCGCTCCCTACTGACTGGGTACGGTTCGAAAAATAGTCAAGAAACCAGTGCGATGAAATACCATACCAGCCCAGCCTGATGAATAACAGGTTGCGGTCCACACAATCGAAGGCTTTAGACAAGTCACATGACGTCAGGCATGCTACACGCCCCGCGTCTCTGTGGGTTGCTATCGTGCTGACCAGGTCAACGACGGCGCTCTCAGTGGAACGGTTGGGGCGATACGCATACTGAGTGGGTGACATGAGGCGATTTATAGACAAATATTCCGTCAGCTGAATACTAATTACTTTCTCCGTAATTTTAGCTGGCACACTGAGGACACTGATAGGTCTAAAACTCGCAGGCTGTGATCTGTCACCAGATTTAAAAATCGGTACCACTTTGGCGTGCTTCCACAGGGATGGCACCTTCCCGGTGATGATGGAGGCGTTGACGATGCGCAGCAGGTGCGGGCCCACCGCCGCGAAGCAGCGCCTGAGCAGCTGCAGAGACACGCCGTCGCTGCCGACCGCTCTGGAGCCGCTCATCCGCCTCAGGGCGCAGCTGAGCTCCGGCAGCGTGGCCGGCCGGACGGCGAACGCCGCGCCGCACACGGTGGGCGGGCGGGGCAGCGGCGGCGGCCCGTCTCGGCGCTCCGCCAGCTCCTCGGCGATCCGGGTTCCCACCTCGGCGAAGTAGGTGTTGAAGCGGTCGGCCGCCGCAGCGTCCGGCACGTCACCTGGGCCCGTGGACTTCCCTGGCCCCAGCGCGTGCTTCCGAAGCTCGGACCACATCTCCTTCATGCTGGATGGTGCAGAGAAGAAGTCCGCGCGGGCGGCGGCCAGCCGACGTCTAAACTCTCTCCTCAGCGAGGTGTACCGCCGCTCGCTCTCCGCACCGCCCTGGGCGTCTCTGCTGCGTCTCGCGGCGTCCCTCTGATGTTGCAGCTCGGTCAGATCGTCATCGAGCGTGAGCCAGGGCCGGTCCGGGTGCCGCAGTCTGACACGCTTCAGAGGACAGTGCCGGTCCACCGCTGCGTCCCAGTTCTCGAGGAACGCTCTGTAGAGATCGTCGATAGACGTCGTCTCGTCGCGGTACAGAGCGGACCAGTCGGACAGCAGGAGGTCCAGGCAGAGATGGTTAAAGTCCACTCCGCGCGTGGAGCGGGTTGTCAGCTCGCGCGGCTTCCTTTTTGTCCTCGGTAGTGGAGCTCTGACGGTGATGAGGTCATGATCACTGACATGTGTCTTGACAACAGCCGCCGCCTCACAGCCGATGCTGGTTCTGTTCGTGATCACGTGATCTATCAGTGATGGGGTCGTGCCAGGTCGGGTCGGGTCTCGTATGAGCTGAATGAAGTTCAGTTCCTGGAGCATGCAGATGTATTGTGACACCTGTGACTTCTCTGGTCGCATCAGGTCCAGGTTCAGGTCTCCCAGCAGGAAGACTGGTTTGTCCAGGCGGGAGACCTCCAGCAGCTGCTGCCGCAGGGCGTCGATGTCTGGAGTTACAGGTTCCCCCGGTGGCCTGTAGGTGGCGCCGAGGACGGCGGAGCGTCCTCCAGGGGCCGTCAGGGTCAACCACAGGCTCTCCAGGCGACTGCCCTCTGGTGGTGGCACCTTCAGCTTGCATGCTGTGATGTCGTCACGGATGACGATGGCCAGTCCTCCGCCGCGCACCGACCTCTGTCCTCTCTTAGCAATGGTACGGTCCTCCCTGAAGACGTGATAGCCGGGGAATAGCAGGATGTCGCTACTGACGGCCTTGGTCATCTTCTTATTGACATATAATGGGGAGGTCACGGAATCGACCTGACCTTAGGTCACAGATATACACAAATCTTCTATTTCAATCAATATGCGATGTGTAGGTACTTAACCCTCGCCCGTTCAGCGTCCGATCAGTGCGTGACCGTGCAAGAGGGGGTGGGGGGGGGGGGGGGGGGGGGTACGACCCCTCCCTAGCGTTTCGCCCCCAATTGGGCTAGAGCTTCGATTAAAAAACGAGCGTATTGATTGTCACGAGAGTAAGCCATTGATATCCGATTTTAAGGTCCTAGGTCATTAGGTGACCTCTGAAGTCATGGCAATGACCCAAAATTCAACCAAATGGTAAATGCGTATCAAATTGAATTTAATCGAGCTAGAATCGCGAATGAGCATATCATTATGCTAAATGGATGCCAAATTTGAAATCGGCGTCACAGAATGTCCTAGAAACTGCCAAATTCCAAAAAGGTCATGTCGGGTCATGTAAGGTAATTTGAGGTCAGTGACCTCGGTTGATCTTTAGGGGCGCATGACCCCAGTGGAACATATAATTATGTAAAATGGATCCCATATTTGAAATCAGCGTCACAAAATGTCCTAGAAACTGCCAGAAGCCAAAAAGTAATATGAGGTCATCGGAGGTAAGTGAC
Organism: Chirona hameri; assembly: GCA_036785665.1. Lineage (NCBI taxonomy): Eukaryota > Metazoa > Arthropoda > Thecostraca > Balanomorpha > Balanidae > Chirona > Chirona hameri. The sequence goes on from JAXIVJ010010017.1 coordinate 40,054, forward strand.
CTCGGTTGACCACTGAAAAGGTCAATGGAGGGCACAATCTCAGTGGAAACTACAACTGTCACCAGGAAACACCCGTGCTTATGCTCCTGAACAACACACACTATGAAACTGCACAAGTTACAAGGATCAATAATACGAGACGCCAGTTGCGCCTGGCATGACCTTGAAAACAGGTCAAAGGTCACGGCTCATGTGACCTACAATTTTCTAAATTGCAGAATATGTGTTAAATTGTTCACAAGTACGGTACTGAAAGTTTCATCGCAATCGGTTGATATTTACGCGAGTTATTCCCGAAAAACCGAGGGGGTGGCATCAACCCCCCCCCCCCTGTACTGGCAAGGGTTAAGCCTAATTCAATTATGTGAGTTTAAAACTGCTCGGACAAACACTGTTGTCTGTGCACGACCGTTATTTTTTACGAAGATTGGGTCATTTAATGCAACCTGATCGCCTGACCTGAAGTGACCCGAAGTAAAATAAACATTGCAAAATGTGGTTAATTGAAGCCGTAATTGAAGCATGAATTGATAGCATGACAATTTGTTACAAAGACTAAGACAGAAAATCTGACAACAGGTTGTCACGACCGATCAGTAAGCTGTTTGAACAGAAGTGCATCAACATATTATAACAATGTCAAACAAACACCAATCGTTTTTGCGCTATTTTAACACGCGCCCTGGAGGGGGGCGAAATCCGCCCACCCCTCCGGTTTTTCGAGGATAGCGCAAAAACGGCGGCGCGCAGCGCCGCCGTTTTTTGTATACCTGTATAGAAGTGAACTTACCGCATTATGTAAAATTCTTGGCCTCAGGTCATCTCAGGTCAAGTCACCAGACCAGGTCACGTGATGACCTCAACTCCAAAACGTTTGCAGTAGTACCACAGCCACAGTTTTACGCCGATCGGTTTCAATCTTGTAGGACTTCATAAGGTCATAGGTACTAACAATTTGTGTATCTCGGATTTCTAATATCGGTGACCTAAGGTCAGGTCAATTTTGTGAACGCCAACACGGTTTTATCAATAACTATCGACATAATGAAGATAGAGAAGAGAAAACGGTACCAATATGTTTGTCTCGTCGAGACACGTCTCCCAATATGCAACATGACCAACTTGGGTCACCACTTGACCTTGACCTGAGGTCAAATTTCTCAGTTGACCTAACCTGGTCACCATGAATATGATTCGAAGCGTCTTGGCAAGACACACGCGATGGCGTAAACATTATTGCTCTACCTTTATTAGGTAAAAGGTTATTTGGGGAAAACTGTTTTTAAAACAAAATCACCTTTTTGACATTCGATGACCTCTGGAGCCTAAACTATTGACCTGAGCTCAAATCTGAGGACACCAATGTCGATTTCATTTTTCAATGACTTTCGATTGCTTTTTTCCGTTTGCTGCTAACTATCATAGTTCCCGAGATATTTGGGAGTGTTCGAACCGAAGTCTTGAAAACTTGAAAATCTGACCCTTGATGACCTCTGGTGACCTCAATATTGACCTGAAGAAAAAAAATAACGAAATACTTTCGAAAGAGCTTGTCTCGAGCTATCTAACGTCGTTTCCCGCTTGTCGCTACGTTGCGTGGTGTTCGAAATCATAGGGGGGGGGGGGCGAAATCCGCCCCCCCCCCCCTCCAGGGCGTGTAATTATCAGAGGCCCTCCAGGGCGCGTGTTAAGGGATTATACGGGTTTTTCCCAGAATAAATGAGTTGCATAGTAAAACGTACTTATAAAGGTGGTAGAAGTCCCACGCTAGCCACATTTTTCAGGAAATTACCTTTTCTGCACATAAGGACATTTCAAAGTGCGCGGTGATGTCACCGCGTACTTTCTGCAGGACCGGTCGAGGCAGAGCTAGTCATCTCTTTTATGCCAATAAAAAAACACCACACTTATTGCATATTTCCGGTAAAATAAGCAATATTTGAAAAATAAACTTGTTTTATTCCAACAACACCTGTTACCTAGTTTTTCCCATAAAATTCGATATTTTTCATGATTTTTCATGCCGATACGCCACCACCAAATTATAAACGCTAAAGGCCAGAGATAAGAAAACCACAAAACCCGAACGAACATTGTGTAGTAATAAAAAGTCCCGTAAGTTTTGAATTGCATAATCATTTTGTGGTCCAGACTTGCAGATAATTCAAAACTCTAAAATTGATTGCTGCAGATTCTAAGATGATAAATGTGGTGGACAGTAATGCCGATCAAGTACTCTTTATCTGATACAAGTCTCGAAAAACGCCAAAGTTTTAATGCTGATAATTGCTGAAATAATGGACTAAATGAGCATTGTGGTCCCTGTTAACGTGTTTAACGCGTTAACGTGTTAACGTCTTAAACCTGTTTAAAGCTCATACAACTGCAAAAGAGTGCATTTCCTTTCAGGACGGAAACCCGTATAATCCCTTTAATGAGACAGTGCGTATTTCCCAGAAAAACCGGCTTACGTACCTATACTCAAATACACAATGCTTCCTGCTCGATAGAGACTGTTAAAGTTTTGAATCATGCCGCTTGTTGCCAGTCCAATATGAACCAGTAGAATACAACTAACAGCCACTGCATCGGATCCAACGACCACCGTCGTCACATGGGTGCTCAAAATGCTCGCGTTTAAGCCGGCGATCCACTAATAAAACGTCTCTTGGGTTGGTTTTAAGGTAGTCAATTTTGGTTTGCGCGCTGTCTCTGGCCGACGTAAATTCGACCACATATCGGACGTGCGAGATGCACTGGGCTGGCTCACCGCCCGGCAGCTGTACGAACTTCAATCTCTCAACCTTCTTCACAAAATTTCCCAGCTTCCCAGCTTTCGGCCAATTCTGAACTTCGTTCCAGAAGCACCCGCCAGGACGCTGATTTGGCCCTCCCGCGCGTGAGAACTACAACCGGCAAGTGTCGCTTTTTATTTAGTACGGTGCAGCGGTACATTCGTGACATGTCCCTGTCTCGGAACATTCGTGACATGTCTTTACCGTCATTTAAACGTAAAGTTGGCGCTCTTTTACATGACCTCTGATGTGCTGTGCTGGATGTGTGTGCTTGCGATCGTGTATTGTGTGTGTGTGTGTGTGTGTGTGTGTGTTTTGTTTTTCTACTCAGTGTACGCATGTGTGTCGTTTTTAACATGTATCTCATCTTTTAACCCTGACACGATGCTCAGAATAGCCGGTTGTATGTAGCGGAGAGTGTTTTTACCGTAAATACAGTTTGAAGTTGTAAAATGGCATCGGTTGCTCGAGGACTAACAAAACTCGTGATTCCGCCCTCCCGTCCCGCCGGATTCTGGTAGCCGTTAGGTGTTGGTGAAAGATAAATATGGAGTGATGATGTGAGGGCGGCAGACCCGGGGCGGGCGGGTATCACATTACACCGTGGGAGAACGCGTCGTCGTGTCGCGATGCGCCGAGCGCCGCCGTACTATGGATCGTCCATATATTACGTAACGCTTTCTTCGGCAATATTCAACACCCTGTTGAATATTGCCGTTTTAATGTAACGCTTCGTAATGTTTCGACTGAGCCCCGTATATAATTAAGTAGCGCAAACATGTTTGAAGTTTGAACCCCCTCCCCCTACCCTCTGTAAAACATACAAGATCATGCTTAATGTAGCATGAACATCGTCGTGGCGGTCAATATCTTGAATTCCATACCCTATGCTAGTCACTCGTATAGGCTTTGTATGATTCTGTTATTGTTTCCGTTTAAGGTTCATTTTAATTGTCCAGCTTTACGATAGCACCCGTGCGACTCCCTCCAGCTATGCAATATGGGTGTATATATTCATATACAGACAATTATGGCATACATGACACAGGAAAGTAAACACATAGGCGGACGCGTTTCGTCATAAATGACGTCATCAGCACCATATACACAAGATGAAATAATGCACACACTCAAGAAAAGCTATACATCACAGACCAATCATTTTGCATGGATTCCCACGCCAGCTTACAATGTAGCTATACAGCTGAACTCTATTATTTCACCTTGCATACCGAAAAATTATTCCCTGAGATCGTCTGAAGAATTCATAGAAATACTCAGAGTACGGGAGAGGCATGGCACCCTGGCATCTCTTGACGCATCTTCACTCTTTACAAATGTCTGTCGATGAGACGATTGATATATTTCTTGAGAACGTGTACTCTCATGCGTTTATCCCGGCGCCACGTGTACCTAGAGCAAGAGTTAACTCAAACGTCTCTTTGAGATATGCACAAAAGACACTCCTTCCAATGCCCAGAGGGCAAACTTTACCGACAGATCGATGGGGTGGCAATGGGTTCCCCCTTGGGGTGTCATTTGCGGAAATGTATATGGCACAGATAGAATCACTGACCTTAGAGAGCCTAGAAGAAACCTTTCACGTACTGCCGGTACACTGATGACATATTTGTTGATATTGTTGACGAGGAACAACTCATGTGCCTCAAATCCGAACTTGAAGACAAATCAATGATCAAATTCACGTTCCAAATGTCAGTAAACTACCGAATTCCATTTCTAGATGTAACAGTTGATGCTTCAAATAAAACAATCGTTACCTCGGTTTACAGGAAACCCACTGATATTGGTAGATGTCTTAACGGCCTGAGCGAGAGCCCAGATAAATACAAAGAAAGTGTAATTCGTCAATATATACACCGGGCACTGGCACACTGTACAACCTGGGCCCTAGTACACCAGTAATTCAATAGGATGAGAAACATCCTAGTCAGCAACAACCTCAGCCTAACTGAAATTGATAACCAGATAAAAAACAGCTCCATAAACACTTTCGATCATCAACAGAGGGTGCTGGAGCAAAACCGACCGCTGACATCAAACTCTACTACAGAAACAGCATGTTCACAGCCTATAAGGCTGACGAAAAAGCTGCTGTAAGTGACATTATATCCAGAAACTGTATCCCAGCTGACCCCCAGAACAGTATCAAGCTGATAGTCTATTATAAAAGTCCAAGGACTTTAGACCTCATCATGAACAACAACTTATCCAAAGACAGCTTCCTTCTGAAAGCCAACAATGTGAGTGAGTTCAAATGAACTGTCGGCGACTGCGCGCGCCGCTCAAACTCGACATACATAGGCTACACAGCTACATCACTATCGCGACGGTTAACTATGCACTTACAGGCAGGCTTTACAGGCAGACGATGGCAGTGTTTATGGTTCTTCGTCCCTGTCGCAGTCCATATCTACTGTTGTGTTTAAAACCGAGGTTGAAAGAAAGGGACCTAACATGGTTATCAGAAGTTTATTCAATAACAAGGTACCTGATTAATCGAAAATATATTGTATTGAATAAATTAAATACCATACGTGTATACCTATAGGTACACATGATCAATGAGACAGATATATCAATGTACGTTTTGGAGTCTTCGGTAACCAACATGTTATTTCATTCGCTTTTGCATTCCTGGTAACAGAGCGGAAAGGTCAGTTTCAATTTGCAGTGTTTTATGCCGGGTCCTGAACTCATAAACCTATATATTCAAAAGCTTCTGACTATTTTTGCTTGTTTTTTAAATGACAGCCAATGCTCTGCCCAAATGCGTTAAAAGTTTGCAAAGCGATGCAATTTTTTGATAACTACTTCATCCATTACTTCAAGTACATGAGTAACTTCATCCGCAACCGTCTCTGCCAGCCGTCCACAAGACGACTACCCCGCATAACGAGCCGGACGGTCACCGAACCCAGCGCTATCCGTCCTCCTGGTACAGTTACGGGCACCCCGGGTCGGTCAGAACGCAGAACAGTGAGATGCGCTGAGCGTATGAAGAAGATAGAAAGCACGCCAGTGACGTTGCCTTGTATCGCACCACCGACATAGGCGTACACAAGGGGGGAGGGACGGGGCAATTGCCCCCCCCCCCCTGAAGGTCTGTACGTGCCCCCTTTGGTCGAAAAAATGAATGATTTTTTTAAAGAGAAAAATGGTGAAAATATGTCCTTTTAAAATATAGTGGGCCAAATCCGGTGAGTTTTTTGTTGTTGAGGGTACTTTATGCCCCCCTGAGCAAAAATCGCCCCCCCCCCCCTGGAGTGAATCCTGGGTACTCTACTGACCACCGACCTCCTAAATATCTGGCAAATACCCTGACCCCCATTAGGTCATTACCACTGAGCCAGTGTTTCCCGAAAGCAAAAAGCCAGTTCAGTGGCAGCCGGGAGGCGCCTACGAGTTCTGATATTCACGTCATGTTAATAATAATTAAAATTGCAGACTATTGCTATCATGGATGGACGCAAAATTTGCATACGATAGTGCGACCCTGCATCCCCACTAAACTGCCAAATTTCGCGGTTGTGACTGCAGGGTGCGCGGAGTCATTGGGCGACATCCGAACGGACAGCGGACAGGTGGCTGCCACTTCTCGTCATTAGTATGAAATAGCTCTCTGTGTAACAAGAATAACTGGGTTATGTATCAACTTGGGAAGCGAATCCCAAACAGATTGTGTTAACATTTTTTTATAGAGCTTAAATGTGGGGTGATTTATTGTTGAACATGAATGTCATCATTGCCTGTCAGTGCCTATCGAATAATGCTACATATATTTTTTTAACATTCTACCTGTAGCATATTTCCGAAGAAGTTATTTTTTCACCCGTTACAAATTACAATAGAATAAATAAAGCTGATACATACAATACAAAATTGCGTTCCTAATGACACATTATTAAGTAAAAACTGTTATGCCTTCACATTTTCGCGAACCGATGGTTCATCCGGCACTTCGTCTCTCCCCCCTTCCCCTCCTCACAATCAAAAACCATTGCGACGCTAGTGTCATTCCCCCCAGAGAAGATGACCCCAGCGATCAGGATGAAGCTGGAACAGACAGTACTGGAGAGATCATCAGCTGTGGATTTTTTCTTCTTCCGTGGAGCCCTTTTCACCGGCTGTTTTTGAATTGATCAAAAGAGAAACACTCTGATATGTGGCTGACGTAAAGAACGATGCACTGTTCGGCCTGCACGACAGTGAGCTAAAGTCTTCTATTTAAGTTTTGTTTTTCTCTGGTATGACCGCCTCCCCAGTGGTGCAGCTCCACTGCAGTGAAGCTGTACTGGTGCACTGATACGAAGGAGAGGATGTGTACAGGACTTGGTGAAAAGTGTGATCTCCAGAGGGAAGTCCATGAAGATAAAGGTATATATTGTTTTGTACAAGACAAAGACAAGGAAACTTTGGTGCATTGAATATGTGTGTTATTTCATTGGTAGTATTCATTTATGTATTTATCTATTGCTCACCAACAGGTCAATAAGCCACTAATAGGTGAAGTCAGGAAACAAGACAAACCAAATACACACGAAAATATACAATACTAAAATACTAAAATCCCATGACAACCAATCATCGATCACCAACATCAGACGGGATTGTCTCCTACATATTTTATACACACTTGCTCTGAAGCAGTGTTCGCCACGGGCCCACCAACCCCGAGCCCGGCCCGGACCAGGCCCATGAACACCAGGCCCAGGCCCGGACCAGGCCCGTCAAATTCATAATATTGAGGCCCAGGCCCGGTCCGGCCGTTCAGATTAAGCATATCATTATTTTCAAAAAATTGCAATAATTATCCTACCAGGCCCGACCGCCTAGCATATTTACTTGTGACCTAGCATATTTACTTGTATACTATAAATGTGAAACAATGAACCAACTATGCTAACCTCTAAAAAACCCCACTGCAACAGTGTGTTGCTGTGTAAGTGAACTGCTGGTTAAAATATTTTTAAGCTGACCTTAGCTTGCGCGCATTACTTCAAATTATTAGCCCAGGCCCGTCCAGAGCCCGGTGATTTCCTTAAAGTTGAGAACCGGCCCAGGCCCGGCCCATGGACCATAGGGCCAGCCCGGCCCATGTCGAACTCTGCTCTGAAGCTAACAAACGTTGCGTTGGAACGGATCAGCAGCTTGGAATCTTTCCACATGTGCATTGAATCCCAATACAGCCCGTCGGTTAGCCCTCGCTTATTGGTCTCCTTGTTAGACTTGTGAGCGGACGGAACATGAATCAGTTGCGATGGTCCCAGCCCTGATTCAACGCCGTGGTACGTGGAGTGGGAAGCACCCGAGCAGAAAGGCGGAGTGGCGGGGGTCGGATCGGAATAGGATCCAGTTTAGGAACATGAACTGCTCCACTGCCTAAACAGATCTCTTAATTATCCCCACGGTCGCTTTCCACGTGCCCCGAGTCATGTCTGTCACGCCAGTCGTCACTAATGAAGAAAGCAGCGTGGGAGTGCGCGCAGTAGAGGGGAGAAGAACAGGGGTCAGGTTACCGGGCACACGGCAATAGGCGCGCGGGTGGGGGGGGAGGGGGGGGGGGGGGGGCGGCTGGCGAAGTGCGCCTGGCCACTACTACTAAGCTCGATGCATTGAATGTGTGTTATTCCATGGTAGTATTGGAACATTAACTGCTCCACTGCCTAAACAAATCTCTTAATTGTCCCCACGGTCGCTTTCCACGTACCCCCGAGTCATGTCTGTCACGTCACTAATGAAGAAAGCAGCGTAGTAGAGGGGAGAGAAACAGGGGTCAGGTTACCGGGCACACGGCAATACGCACGCGGGGGAACGGCTGGCGGAGCGGCGCCTGACCACTACTAGTCACTCTCGGATCACCTGGTCAAAACGGGACCGTCCCGTTTAGAGGCGGTGTCTCTATATTTCGAAACGCCTGAAGTTAGGGGGCAGGAAGTTTTTGAAGCTATGTCAGGACGTGGCTCTCCCTATGTGACCAGAAAACTGGTGATCCAGCCCATCTAG
>JAXIVJ010010018.1:0-48871 GCA_036785665.1 Chirona hameri
GTGGAGGAACTCGCAGTGACACAGAGTGGAGGAACTCGCAGTGATACAGAGTGGAGGAACTCGCAGTGACAGAGTGGATGAACTCGCAGTGACACAGAGTGGAGGAACTCGCAGTGACACAGAGTGGAGGAACTCGCAGTGACACAGAGTGGAGGAACTCGCAGTGACACAGAGTGGAGGAACTCGCAGTGACACAGAGTGGAGGAACTCGCAGTGACACAGAGTGGAGGAACTCGCAGTGACACAGAGTGGAGGAACTCGCAGTGACACAGAGTGGAGGAACTCGCAGTGACACAGAGTGGAGGAACTCGCAGTGATACAGAGTGGAGGAACTCGCAGTGACAGAGTGGAGGAACTCGCAGTGACAGAGTGGAGGAACTCGCAGTGACACAGAGTGGAGGAACTCGCAGTGACACAGAGTGGAGGAACTCGCAGTGACACAGAGTGGAGGAACTCGCAGTGACACAGAGTGGAGGAACTCGCAGTGACACAGAGTGGAGGAACTCGCAGTGACACAGAGTGGAGGAACTCGCAGTGATTGTCCTCTAGCCGGCGACGTAGTCTGCTGCTCACGAAGCGCTGACTGCCTGTTCTGCAACACCCGCATCGCATTTGGCTATCTACTCGCCCCGACCCGGAATGGAAAACAACGACACTGCTGTTTAAATGTCTGTGACATAGCCGTTTAACTGGCTCTCTGGATAATACAATTATTTTAAACGATGCCAGCCTCTTGCTGGAAGTGGGGCATCCTTTACCATCGTTTACTTTGCCGCTTTTATTTTATTTTGCCTTGTCACTTTATTTGACGATTTTGTTACTAATCTCCGAGGCCGGTTTATTTCATTGCGTGACGAAAAGTGCAGTAGTCTACTGAAAATGCGTGTTTGTACGTCTTACCACGTAGCATATTGCAAATTGTAGTTTTCACCAGACGGATACAGTTTCAGTGCTGGACGAATAGTTAACGTTTCTGAGACAGAACTTACGCTCTGCTCCAGCGATAACTAAATTAGTCCCGAGCCGAAGTTCCGGGACGAATCGTTGACCGTTTCCGGTCTAAGACTGACCTGACAGCTTCCATGAAGAGTTCACGTTTTTTTCTTATATTTCGTGGATGTTGCAATACTTCGTGTGGTTTTCGCGTCTCAATCAAGCGTTGCTCGTGCGTGTTGACGGCGAGTACGAGCGTCCACGCCCATGGATCCCACCTCGGTATGTTTTGTTCTTTCTTCTTTTATATTGGTTAGCCTTTGCATTGTGTGGAGCGTGATCGTCGGTGTGATAGGCGATTTTGATATGTTTTGTTTGTTTGTTCGCTAGATGTTTTTGTTTTCAGTTGCGGTAGTTTTTGTTAAGTTCTGGCGTCGAAATCAGTCGCATAGTCATATGGTATCACATTAAGTTGTGGGGCAAGCCACGCCCTTTTTTATCATCATGACAGAAAAGTATGCTTTTGTTGGCAATACTGCTCCGGATTCCCCATATCAATATGGTGTATCACCGGCCGAGTATTGATCCTGTATACGACAGATAGGAGCCGACTGTGCTGGTTATTAGGGCCGGTATTACGGCCGCTATCCCTGGGGACGGGCTTCATATCCCGCTATACCACACTCAGGTGGTCAGAGTACAGAGCTGTCTGGTAATATGTACTGGGAATGGTAGTATTGGTTCGTGGAACGGGAGTGACATTGACCTTTAGGCGTTCAGGGAAATTTAGTTATTTGGGTTTTTGCTAACGAGTTTCACACTATCTGGGGCATATAGAATGCGGCTGACGTGTTCATCCCTATTTCAAATGTTGTTACCATGACAGAAAAGCAAGTTTGCTATATTAACACAGCACCCAATCGTATTCTTCATCTTATTTTTATGTTAATTTTTTCGATAAAAATGTAAATTGCCTGGTTACGTAACGATCAAGCTAGCTAGTCCTTGTTTCGCGGGAAGTAAGTTTCTATGAAATTGCAATGGACAGTTTTGGCGCTCCTACATGGTGTGACCTGATCTAATCCGACGATGCTATTGATCTGATGTGAATTCAGGGTGAGATGTTTGTCTAAGCGCCCATGGCCCACCATACTGACGCTATCCGCTCTCCCCGCTCTGGCAGGAGTGCGAACTCGACCTCTCCGGGAAGGCGGAGCTCATCTCGCGCCTCCAGGCCCGCTCTTTGGAGGTGGGCCGCCTCCTGTCCGGTCTCCAGCAGCTGGATGGGCCGCCCTGCACCTCCGCCGCCGCCCCCGTCCCCGCCCTGAGGCCGTCCCGCTCCGCGCACACTCTTCAGGAGGCCCTCCGCCGCGCGCCGCCGCCGGCCACCGCTACCCGGCCGCCGCCCTCTCCCCGAGATGACGTCACACCCACGCCTGACGTCACTGATGACGTGTCGGAGGGCGTGGCCAATAAGAGGATGGAGGCGGAGTGTGGGCTGACCCCGGACACGCCGAGGTCGGAAGATCAGGAACACAGCATGGACGGGTGGGAGACGATCGACGGCGATGACATCTAGCGGCGCGGTGGAAAGTTGAGGTTGTGCACCGGCCGCTGGGCGGCGCTGGGGCTGTGATATTCCGCGGTGTGGATAAGGTATAATAATCCGCGCTGCGTTGATAATTATATCCGACGGCGGAGCGCTGGATTAGGGTGCTGGAGCTGGGGACTTGCCAGGTAGCCTTGTCGCTGAGGTATTATATTGGTAGTTGCATAGCTAGCTCGTTGCCATCTTCAGCGTTTGACGGTAGCAGTACATAAGAATGACCAGATTTGCGTTGGAACGTTCTAGATCAGCAGTATTGCATGATACCGGGACGCTTCTGCGCAACGTTGTCTGGATTTTGTATTGATTTTTGTACACTGGATATCTGTTCCAACGAGGGAACCTTTCTGTTCAGTAAATCTGGTTGTACTCGCTATAGGTTGGTGCTGTTTTTCCAACTGCTTTTCTACAACATCGCCTTATGCCTTAGCTGTCCTTTTGTCATGTCTCGTGTATTTATAGCGTCATCATTTTTATCATATACTTCAAAAGCTTCACGCTTACAGCACTGTCACTGGTCTCGTCTTTTTGTGATGTTGTTTTTGGTCTGAGGAGTCGCCTTTGTGTTATTGCTGGCTGTTCGTGATAGACCTTCGATTGAGCCACTTCTGGTGATCTAATGATTGCCTTTGTCCTCACGCCTTGGGGCACTGCTTAGCATGGCCATAACAAAGCCTATTGCCTAGCGTTGGCGGCGGTGGTCGCCTGCGCGGACGGAGGTTAGGGACCCAGGTTCGAGCCTCACCACTTCCGAAATGTTTATCGGCTTCACCGCTGATGATATAAAATATGCAATGTCGATGTTCCGCAGCGTATGCGCAGCACGGAATCCGTGATGAACTATCCGATATATAGCGCCAACAGCCTGCGGAGTGGCTGACGAATGTACGGAAGTTGTGAGAGAGGACGGCGTTTCCTGTGTGCAGCATGGGTGGCAACTTCGTCTGCTCTTCAGTCCGGAATGCGCCGTCAGTCGGTGAGGCTGAGTGGGACTGATGACAGTCGCGGACCTGCTGGGCGACGGTCGGGACAACGTCCGTCGGCACGGTGGCGGCACGGCGGTGGACGTCGGTGGCGGCGGACGGCGGACGGCGGACGGCGGACGTCGGTGGTGGCGGACGGCGGACGTCGGTGGCGGCACGGCGGCAGATGTCGGCGGCGGACATCGGTGGACGTCACGGCGGCGGTCGTCGGTGGACGTCAGCGGCGGCACGGCGTCGGCTGTAGCGAATGGTAGTGGGACCTGCTGCTAGTCGCCTCACACTGCGCGGGATCCGCAGTGTATTATCACGATAGGATTGTGACGGTCGCCATAGTGAGGGGTGTGAGTGTATGCCGCCGCCGCTGCTACTGCTGGCGATAATCAATACAGACGGCTCGCCTCGGTGGTGTTTTTAGCGTCACCAGCGGGTCGGGTGAGCTCTGGTGCAGTGGACCGGAGACACTGGCCGAGTCAGTTCACACGGGGTACATGTGTAGTCGGCCGATCACGTAAGACACCTTGACTTCTGCTGCACGCTGTATTGCCACGTCCGCCCGCCGCCAGCTCCAGGTCGCCTCTCCCTCACATGCGCTCACAGACGCCAACGAAACATCGGTAATTCATAGCTAGGGCTAGAACATATCAGAAAGAAAACTAACAGAGTCGAGAGCAAAGGTAGCAATTCGAAATTAACACTGAAAAACAATAGATTAAACTATCTAGAAGCGAACTTCAAATATAGAAATGAATCACGACGAACGGAAGAAAAGCGAGCAGCAAATAAAATACGCTAACCCAACACTAACACTGGCCACTACTACACATGGGTCGGCCCCGGGGCTTATCATGGGTGGGCCCCGGAGTTTATCATGGGTCGGCCCCGGGGCTTATCATGGGTGGGCCCCGGAGTTTATCATGGGTCGGCCCAGGGGCTTATCATGGGTCGGCCCCGGGGCTTATCATGGGTCGGCCCCGGGGCTTATCATGGATCGGCCTCGGGGCTTATCATGGGTCGGCCCCGGGGCTTATAATGGGTGGGATGGCTTCTCCAGTGTGAAACGGATCTGAACAATGCTTGCCTGGGAAACTGATTGTGTATGAACCTCTTAGGAAATGATGTCTACATATAACATGGCTGATATGTTACCGTGATATCTCGCGGGAACGATACCTCTGGGGTCGTGTTTGGGTAAAATCACTGCGAAGGTAAAATCAGCCGTAGCTTTTTAATATTATGTAAGCGCTCCTCACTTATCGCTGTGAATTCAATGATCTGATAACACAGTCACGTATTGAATACCACTATGGAGAAACACAATATGTCACCATTGCTGTAATGTGAGGTCAGACGTCAAGACCAGAAACTTCACTGTCTTGGTACCGATTTATCCTTTCGGTTACCGACTAATATTCCTCAATACCAAACACCATTGTAAGCTGCATTTGGCGGCCAGTCCAACCGGTCGGATCACTCATGCAGCCGATCTGTATTCAATATTACAGCATTTCGAAAATGATGGCCCATATGTGCGGCACCAGTGGCTTTAAGTTACTGATTAGGGAGAATTACTGGTGTGTGGAGGTGTTGGTTGTATCGGGGGCGGGGTGCTGTGACTGAAAGTGGCTGTGTCAGACGAAAGGATAGCACGACAGACAGGCCCACAATCGTGCAGAACAGTCCGCTCCAGCCAGTGACTGATAATCGTCCCACAGTCAACTTGCCACAGTCCCACAGTCAACTTGCCACAGTATTCACCTGTATTCCGTAGCTGCATGAACATCGCACCTATCTCCTGGACATCTTCCATTTGACTGTGACATTTGCACGTCGCACGCACCACATTTTGTATACTGAATGCATTGTTTGTTTATGATCAACCACAGCGCACTTCTCGCGTATACGCTAACCGGACATCTCAAGTCCGCTACGAAGCCTGTCCGTGGCCCCTTTCATCTGGCTTCTATACAACGAATTGTGGCGTTTATTTACGGTGTGTCAACTGACTCTAAATGAAGCAACGCTGTGGTCAGCTTCGTGACCCTGCATTTTGCAGCTCTAACTGTAACGTCATGTTTGCAGCTCTAACTGTATGTTTAACTGCAGCTCTAACTGTTCTAACTGCAGCTCTAACTGTCATGTTTGCAGGAGTGCCAGCTAGCTCTAAAGGAGAGTAATGACGTCGTCGCCAGTTTAGAGGAGACAATCCTGTCGCTCACCACCACCAGCAGGAAAATGGACGAAATGTAAGCTCATGTCTTGCATGCCGGCAAGACTTGTGTGTGGTTGCTTTAGACAGCCTAGAGTAGTGGCGGTTCTATCGAGATTGCATTGACTGCGCATTGTTCACATGTTGTCTCATATGTCATGTTGAGTGAACATCACTCGGCTAAATATTAGCTGCGTACACTGCCACACAGGAACACAGGGTGACTAGCAGTGTCCCCTCTTCGTATCAAACTACGCCCGAGAACATCACGTTAGCACCAGATCAATACACGTGCAACGTCGCGGTACTCCCAGCCAACACACGAAAACAAGCACATGATCAGATGAAGCGTGGGCGGGGTGTTGGTAGGCATGGCTGAATGCGGTACATGAAGGTGGGAGAGCAAGTAGTCGCCGCTGAAGTCGACAAGGGACAGCAGCAGCTGACCCCCGCTGACTCCCCTCTGGACAGGCGCACATCACACGCCCCTCTGACCCCAGCCTGACCCATCTCTGACCCCATATCGGACCCCATGTCTAACTACATGTCTGACCCCTCTCTGGACATTCACACCCTCCCCCACCAGTCTGACTCAGTCTGACCCTGCAGTCTGACCCCTGATGAACTCTGTCTGACCCCTTTATGGCCCCTGTCTGGCCCCTGTCTGACCCCTGTCTGGCCCCTGTCTGACCCCTGTCTGACCCCTGTCTGACCCCTGTCTGACCCCTGTCTGACCCTTTGACAGCCACACGGGTACGGAGCAGAAGCGTCGCGCGGCGGAGGACACACTAAGGAACGTCTCGGACAAGCTATCCCAGTGTGAGATCCAGCTCTCCAAGGTCTCCTCCGATCTCAAGGTGAGGAGGTGGCCGATGTTCCCGGGTCGAATGGGTCTCCTCCGATCTCAAGGTGAGGCGGTGGCCGATGTTCCCGGGTCGAATGGGTCTCCTCCGATCTCAAGGTGAAGCGGTGGCCGATGTTCCCGGGTCGAGTGGGTCTCCTCCGATCTCAAGGTGAGGCGGTGGCCGATGTTCCCCGGTCGAATGGGTCTCCTCTGATCTCAAGGTGAGGCGCTGACCGATGTTCCCCGGTCGAATGGGTCTCCTCCGATCTCAAGGTGAGGCGGTGGCCGATGTTCCCGGGTCGGATGGGTCTCCTCCGATCTCAAGGTGAGGCGGTGGCCGATGTTCCCGGGTCGAATGGGTCTCCTCCGATCTCAAGGTGAGGCGCTGGCCGATGTTCCCTGGTCGAATGGGTCTCCTCTGATCTCAAGGTGAGGCGGTGGCCGATGTTCCCGGGTCGAATGGGTCTCCTCCGATCTCAAGGTGAGGCGGTGGCCGATGTTCCCGGGTCGAATGGGTCTCCTCCGATCTCAAGGTGAGGCGGTGGCCGATGTTCCCGGGTCGAATGGGTCTCCTCCGATCTCAAGGTGAGGCGGTTCCCGATGTTCTCCGGTCGAATGGGTGATCAGCGAGCGATGGACATCCGATTGACGATTGACGATTGACGATTGACGATTGACGATTGCCATTTCCGTCTGATTGGACAGTGTGCGTGGCAGATTGAGTGCGCGTGGCGGACGAGAATCTGGTTAGCTCTGCCTGTCTCGGCCTCTGATTGACTGTGGCTATCTGCCTCGACATCTGATTGGTCGACCCGTGTGTGTTTCCGTTTCTGATTGGCGGAGAATGTGTTGGACATTGAGCGGGAGTGGCGGGAGAGCGTCTGATTGGCTGCCTCTGTCTGTACCCGTCATCTGATTGGCTGCCTTTGTCTGTCCCCGTCATCTGATTGGCTGCCTCTGTCTGTACCTGCCATCTGATTGGCTGCCTCTGTCTGTACCCGTCATCTGATTGGCTGCCTCTGTCTGTACCCGTCATCTGATTGGCTGCTGTCTGTCTGTACCCGTCATCCGATTGGCTGCCTCTGTCTGTACCCGTCATCTGATTGGCTGCTGTCTGTCTGTACCCGTCATCTGATTGGCTGCCTCTGTCTGTACCCGTCATCTGATTGGCTGCCTCTGTCTGTACCTGTCCTCTGATTGGCTGCCTCGGTCTGTACCCGTCATCTGATTGGCTGCCTCAGTCTGTACCCGTCATCTGATTGGCTGCCTCCGTCTGTCCCGTCATCTGATTGGCTGCTGTGTGTCCGCCTCGGCGTCTGATTGGCAGATTGAGCGGGAGTGGCGGGAGAGTCTGCAGGCCGGGATGGTAGAAGACAGAGAGAAAATGGCCGCCCTCCAGCGCTCCAACGAACAGCTAACCAGAAAGCTGGAGGTCAGTCCACCCACTGCCCGTGTTCATCACAGTAACGACAGGGCTGAAATCAACCTGCTTGTTTCAAACGTTTCAGTCGCTGGTTAGTAACTTGATATAGAAGCGTTACTGAGAGTTATTATATTGCATCTGAAACATTTGACAGAGCATGGTGCTTCGCCTACCTCTCGTGTGTTGTAATGCGTCAAACATGTCTGATCTTTAACCTAGGTTGTCTCCATGCGTCGCACTTTTTACATTTATTGTCGCATGGGAGGCAATGTCTTAGCCGGAACAAACTACCTACAAGAGTTTTACTTCATTCCTGTCACTGCTCTTGCTGACATTGTGACCAGATTTGCCGGGTCTCCTGTATGTCAGAACCAGGAGGCGACTGCTCTAGCAGACATTGTGATCAGATTTGCCGGCTCTCCTGTATGTCAGGATCAGGAGGCGACTGCTCTAGCAAACATTGTGGTCAGATTTGCCGGCTCTCCTGTATGTCAAGATCAGGAGGCGACTGCTCTAGCAGACATTGTGATCATATTTGCCGGCTCTCCTGTATGTCAGGATCAGGAGGCGACTGACGTGGCAGACATTGTGATCAGATTTGCCGGCTCTCCTCCTGTATGTCAGGACCAGGAGGCGACTGCTCTGGCAGACATTCTGATCAGATTTGCCGGCTCTCCTGTATGTCAGGACCAGGAGGCGACTGACGTGGAGATGGAGCGACTGAGGGTGCGGTGCGAGGAACACGAGAGGACTCTGGAGGAGCTGGGACACCACCTATCAGAGTCCAAACTCAGGTCAGATGGCAGCACTCTGGTACCCCTGTCCCAATCCAAACACAGGTCAGATGGCAGATTCACCCTGTCCCAGTCCAAACTCAGGTCAGATGGCAGATTCACCCCGTCCCAGTCCAAACTCAGGTCAGGTGGTAGATTCACCCTGTCCCAATCCAATCTCAGGTCAGCTACCCCCTGTCCCAGTCCATACTCAGGTCAGCTACCCCCTGTCCCAATCCAAACTCAGGTCAGCTACCCCCTGTCCCAATCCAAACTCAGGTCAGCTACCCCTGTCCCAGTCCAAACTCAGGTCAGCTACCCCCTGTCCCAATCCATACTCAGGTCAGCTACCCCCTGCCCCAATCCAAACTCAGGTCAGCTACCCCTGTCCCAGTCCAAACTCAGGTCAGCTACCCCTGTCCCAGTCCAAACTCAGGTCAGCTACCCCCTGTCCCAGTCCAAACTCAGGTCAGCTACCCCTGTCCCAATCCAAACTCAGGTCAGATGGCAGATTCACCCTGTCCCAGTCCAAACTCAGGTCAGATGGCAGATTCACCCTGTCCCAATCCATACTCAGGTCAGCTACCCCCTGTCCCAATCCATACTCAGGTCAGCTACCCCCTGTCCCAGTCCAAACTCAGGTCAGCTACCCCCTGTCCCAGTCCATACTCAGGTCAGCTACCCCCTGTCCCAGTCCAAACTCAGGTCAGCTACCCCTGTCCCAATCCATACTCAGGTCAGCTACCCCCTGTCCCAATCCATACTCAGGTCAGCTACCCCCTGTCCCAGTCCATACTCAGGTCAGCTACCCCCTCCAATCCAATCTCAGGTCAGCTACACCCTGTCCCAATCCAAACTCAGGTCAGCTACCCCTGTCCCAATCCAAACTCAGGTCAGATGGCAGATTCACCCTGTCCCAGTCCAAACTCAGGTCAGATGGCAGATTCACCCTGTCCCAGTCCAAACTCAGGGCAGATGGCAGATTCACCCTGTCCCAGTCCAAACTCAGGTCAGATGGCAGATTCACCCTGTCCCAGTCCAAACTCAGGTCAGCTACCCCCTGTCCCAGTCCAAACTGAGGTCAGCTACCCCCTGTCCCAATCCAATCTCAGGTCAGCTATCCCCTGTCCCAATCCAATCTCAGGTCAGCTACCCCCTGTCCCAATCCAATCTCAGGTCAGCTACCCCCTGTCCCAATCCAATCTCAGGTCAGCTACCCCCTGTCCCAATCCAATCTCAGGTCAGCTACCCCCTGTCCCAATCCATACTCAGGTCAGCTACCCCCTGTCCCAGTCCAAACTCAGGTCAGCTACCCCTGTCCCAATCCAATATCAGGTCAGCTATCCCCTGTCCCAATCCAATCTCAGGTCAGCTACCCCCTGTCCCAATCCAAACGCAGGTCAGCTACCCCCTGTCCCAGTCCAAACTCAGGTCAGCTACCCCTGTCCCAATCCAATATCAGGTCAGCTATCCCCTGTCCCAATCCAATCTCAGGTCAGCTACCCCCTGTCCCAATCCATACTCAGGTCAGCTACCCCCTGTCCCAGTCCAAACTCAGGTCAGCTACCCCCTGTCCCAATCCAATATCAGGTCAGCTACCCCTGTCCCAATCCAAACTCAGGTCAGCTACCCCTGTCCCACTCCAAACTCAGGTCAGCTACCCCCTGTCCCAATCCATACTCAGGTCAGACAACCCATGTCTGAGAACTGTATGTACGAAGGTCAATTCCTGTTGTGGATTAAACAACGCACCCTCGCGAGTCCTGAGACCAAGTCGTTAACTGGAAGTCTCGCCCTGTTCCAAGGGTTACGGTCTGACCACGCATTGCAGGCGGCCCACCGGGGAGAATCGAATCACTGTCTCCGGCACAGGAAGCAGGTATGTAACCACTGCGCCAGATTGCCATCTGACTGTATCCCCGTGTCCGGGCCTGTGTCTGTATGATGGAGGACTGACTTTACCCCTGTGTATGTGTGTCTGTAGGATGGAGGACTGACTTTACCCCTGTGTATGTGTGTCTGTAGGATGGAGGACTGACTTTACCCCTGTGTATGTCTGTATGTAGGATGGAGGACTGACTTTACCCCTGTCTGTCTGTCTGTAGGATGGAGGACTGACTTTACCCCTGTGTCTGTCTGTCTGTAGGATGGAGGACTGACTGTACCCCTGTGTCTGTCTGTCTGTAGGATGGAGGACCTGCGTCAGACGGCGCGGTACGCCCTGGACGGACAGTGGGTGCCGGACAGCGCAGCGCAGCACTGTAAAGGCTGCAGGAACGAGTTCACCATCAGCAGACGGAAGGTTAGTTCTCAGTGAGGCGGAGTCGGGGGGAGCCAGCGAGTCGGAGAGCGAGTCGGGGGAGCCAGCGAGTCAGGGAGACAGTCAAGTCAGGGAGCAGGGAGCAGGGAGCAAGTCGGGGGAGCCAGCGAGTCAGGGAGCAAGTCGGGGGAGCCAGCGAGTCAGGGAGCGAGTCGGGGAGCCAGCCAGTAGGTATTGCATATTTCATGTGTAGGTATTTAACTGTTAAGCCATTCAACTAGCTACATGAATGGGCGTCACATAATCGTAGAAGTTGGGGCGCCCCTAAAACCTAAAACACCACCGCCGCAACTGGCAACACGAAGCTACACTGGTTTCAGTTCAGTGACCGTAGTTCCTTTGACAATCAGCTGCTCTGTTCCTGTGACAATCGGCTGAGCTCTGTTCCTGTGGCAATCAGCTGAGCTCTGTTCCTGTGACAATCAGCTGCTCTGTTCCTGTGACAATCAGCTGCTCTGTTCCTGTGACAATCAGCTGCTCTGTTCCTGACAATCAGCTGCTCTGTTCCTGTGACAATCAGCTGCTCTGTTCCTGTGACAATCAGCGGCTCTGTTCCTGTGACAATCAGCTGAGCTCTGTTCCTGTGACAATCAACTGCTCTGTTCCTGTGACAATCAGCTGCCCTGTTCCTGTGACAATCAGCTGGGCTCTGTTCCTGTGACAATCAGCTGGGCTCTGTTCCTGTGACAATCAGCTGGGCTCTGTTCCTGTGACAATCAGCTGCTCTGTTCCTGTGACAATCAGCTGAGCTCTGTTCCTGTGACAATCAGCTGCTCTGTTCCTGTGACAATCAGCCGAGCTCTGTCGACAGCACCACTGCCGGAACTGTGGCGGCGTCTTCTGCAACCCCTGCTCGGACAACACGATGGCGCTGGCCGCCTCCGCCAAGCCGGTGCGGGTCTGCGACGACTGCCACACATTCCTACTGCAGCGGTATCAGGCTGACTGATGTGTTGATGCCCCCCCCCCCCCCCGGTATCAGGCTGACTGATGTGCTGACGCCCCCCCCCCCCCCCCGGCCACGCCGTCACAGCAGCTGAAGTGGTGATTATGTACAGCCCCCCCCCCCCCCACCCCCAACTCTACCAGGGCAGAGCCACCGACGGCAGGGCTGAGAGATGAGAGATTGCTGAAGTGTGTGGGTCTTGTGGGTGTTTTCGGGAGGTGTTGTCAGGCGGCGTGTTTGTTTCTGTAAACGCTCAGATGCCGCTGCTCCAAAGGATAATAAAATCTCGCGGTGCCTCGTAAACTGGGGATTATGACAAAGTTTGTCAATGCTTCGCAATATACCGTAAAGCCTCACGAAAGGCTCGCAAGTCTGGCTGACGATGACCGCAATGTGCAATGTGTAATATAAAGCGTATGGTCAGCTTCTGCCGCGTTACTTCCGCTGTGGATGACTGGTGTGCTATGGCAGTGCTGGGCGTGCATATGCGTGCATATGCGTGCATATGCGTGCATATGCGTGCATAATATGCATATGCGGGCATAATATTTTATCTATACCAGGGTGTTTGTATGCTGAAGAGTGGGAGCGCTAACCGTGTGCTGGGTAACCATCCTCCATTCCCGATTATTATCGATGCGCGTGCTGTGTGGTGTATGACCGCTGGCGGTTTAGCAGTGGCTTGGTGCGCCGATCGCTCTAAGTCTAGCTCATGAACAGCCTTCCCGTGAGCAGCCGCTTTCCGCTTCTGACAAACGTCATATTTTGAAGAGTGCTGTTGAGGCGAGCAGTCGTGGATTGTGTTGCCAGCATGACTCCGTCAGTGTCAGTGTGATCCAGTGTCCAGGTGTCGGCTCGCTCCCTCGATTGGGAGCCACCAGTAGGGTTTCCCGAGTCTCCTTGCTGCGTTGGAGGCGCTTTGCTGGTCGCGTATTTGATAGCCTCCCAGGAATGCTAACGAAGGTGTACTGATGTATAATGCGCGTGCTGTGGCCTGCTCAGAGTTTTACCCGTGTAATAATTGAGCGCATAATCTCTCGTAAACACTGAGCCGCCGTCTGCAATTGGGCTTGGTTTCAGGTTGTGCACATTTGTATTCCATCGACGCGCACGACTTGAAGCGTTGGAAGAAGTTTTGTATTCCGCTGACACATGTTTTAACCCACAGGCGTGTGTCCAATGCATGTTGAGTTTCATAACGACGATGCTTTGCAGCCCAGAGGCTAAGTGTGTTGTGTATATTATTGTGTAATCTGATCGACAAATGTGTAACATGTACCGGAGTGAATACACCGATTTGTAGACGCTGTTTTGGGGTGAGGGCCCGTGTGACTTGGGACGAGGAAGCAGTGGCCATAGGTCCACCAGAGGGGTCCATAGAGCTGCCATGCCCCTTCTAAAACTCTGACCTCTAGATTGCTCACTGACCTCTAGATGGCCCACTCTGACCTCCAGATGCCCCGAATGGCCACTCTAGCCTCTAGATGGCCCACTCTGGCCTTCTAGATGGTCCACTCTGGCCTCATTCTGGCCTTCTAGATGGCCCATTCTGGCCTTCTAGATGGCACACTCTTGCCTCTAGATGGCCCACTCTGGCCTTCTAGATGGCCCACTCTGGCCTTCTAGATGACCCATTCTGGCCTCTAGATGGCACACTCTGGCCTTCTAGATGGCCCACTCTGAGCTCTGGATGGCCCACTCTGGCCTTCTAGATGGCCCACTCTGGCCTTCTAGATGGCCCACTTTGGCCTTCTAGATGGCCCACTCTGGCCTTCTAGATGGCCCACTCTGGCCTTCTAGATGGCCCACTCTGGCCTTCTAGATGGCCCACTCTGGCCTTCTAGATGGCCCACTCTGGCCTTCTAGATGGCCCACTCTGGCCTTCTAGATGGCACCCTCTGGCCTCTAGATGGCCCACTCTGGCCTTCTAGATGGCCACCCTGGCCTTCTAGATGGCCACCCTGGCCTTCTAGATGGCCACCCTGGCCTTCTAGATGGCTCACTCTGGCCTCTAGATGGCCCATTCTGGTCTCTAGATGGCCCACTCTGGCCTCTAGATGGCCCACTCTGGCCTCTAGATGGCACACTGGCCTCTAGATGGCCCATGCTGGCCTCTAGATGGCCCATGCTGGCCTCTAGATGGCCCATTCTGGCCTCTAGATGGCACACTGGCCTCTAGATGGCACACTCTGGCCTTCTAGATGGCCCATTCTGGCCTCTAGATGGCACACTCTGGCCTCTAGATGGCCCACTCTGGCCTTCTAGATGGCCCACTCTAGCCTTCTAGATGGCCCACTCTGACCTCTGGATGGCCCACTCTGGCCTTATAGATGGCCCACTCTGGCCTTCTAGATGGCCCACTCTGGCCTTCTAGATGGCCCACTCTGGCCTTCTAGATGGCCCACTCTGGCCTTCTAGATGGCCCACTCTGGCCTTCTAGATGGCCCACTCTGGCCTTCTAGATGGCCCACTCTGGCCTTCTAGATGGCCCACTCTGGCCTTCTAGATGGCCCACTCTGGCCTTCTAGATGGCCCACTCTGGCCTTCTATATGGCCCACTCTGGCCTTCTAGATGGCCCACTCTGGCCTTCTAGATGGCCCACTCTGGCCTTCTAGATGGCACACTCTGGCCTTCTAGATGGCACACTCTGGCCTTCTAGATGGCACACTGGCCTCTAGATGGCCCATTCTGGCCTCTAGATGGCCCATTCTGGCCTCTAGATGACCCATTCTGGCCTCTAGATGGCCTCTAGATGGCACACTGGCCTCTAGATGGCCCATTCTGGCCTCTAGATGGCCCATTCTGGCCTCTAGATGACCCATTCTGGCCTCTAGATGGCCCATTCTGGCCTCTAGATGGTCTATTCTGGCCTCTAGATGGCCCACTCTGGCCTTCTAGATGGCCCACTCTGGCCTTCTAGACGGCCCACTCTGGCCTTCTAGATGGCCCACTCTGGCCTTCTAGATGGCCCATTCTGGCCTCTAGATGGCCCACTCTGGCCTTCTCGATGGCCCACCCTGGCCTTCTAGATGGCCCACTCTGGCCTCTAGATGGCCCACTCTGGCCTTCTCGATGGCACACTCTGGCCTCTAGATGGCCCAGCCCAGGCCCGTCCAGAGCCCGGTGATTTCCTTAAAGTTGAGGCCCAGCCCGTGACGAACTCGGTTCCCAATATCTCATACAGCAAGAACACCGATCCCGAATTTGTATTTCTGTAGTCGTTCCATATCAACGCCAGACGAGACGCACACCGTCCAAGGCGTAAACAAACCAGCACGACGAGCAAACCACCAACACTCCCGTCAACTGCACACCGTCCAAGGCGGAAACAAACCAGCACGACGAGCAAACCACCAACACTCCCGTCAACTGCACACCGTCCACGGCGGAATCAAACCAGCACGGCGAGCAAACCACCAACACTCCCGTCAACTGCACACCGTCCACGGCGGAACCAAACCAGCACGGCGAGCAAACCACCAACACTCCCGTCAACTGCACACCGTCCACGGCGGAATCAAACCAGCACGGCGAGCAAACCACCAACACTCCCGTCAACTGCACACCGTCCACGGCGGAACCAAACCAGCACGACGAGCAAACCACCAACACTCCCGTCAACTGCACACCACCACCGCCGCCGCGCCTGCCATCTAGCGGAGTGATCCGGCACTGCACACTGCTGCCATCTATCGTCACTCGCTGCCACTACACACGTCCGACGAACTTGTAGAACTTCTTGTATGTGTTGAAGGTGGTGTGGAAGAGGTGGGTGATGGTGGAGGGCAGCGTGACGCGGAGCCGCGTGATGACCTCGTCCCGACACTGGGTCAGGAGGCAGTACAGGCTGGCAGTGATCGCCTCCTGTGGGGGGAGGCAGTGGTACAGAGCAGTGAACACTACAGGCTGGCAGTGATCGCCTCCTGTGGGGGGAGTGGTACGGAGCAGTGAACACTACAGGCTGGCAGTGATCGCCTCCTGTGGGGGAGGCAGTGGTACGGAGCAGTGAACACTACAGGCTGGCTGTGATCGCCTCCTGTGGGGGGAGGCAGTGGTACAGAGCAGTGAACACTACAGACTGGCAGTGATCGCCTCCTGTGGGGGAGGCAGTGGTACGGAGCAGTGAACACTACAGGCTGGCTGTGATCGCCTCCTGTGGGGGAGGCAGTGGTACGGAGCAGTGAACACTACAGGCTGGCAGTGATCGCCTCCTGTGGGGGAGGCAGTGGTACGGAGCAGTGAACACTACAGGCTGGCAGTGATCGCCTCCTGTGGGGGAGGCAGTGGTACAGAGCAGTGAACACTACAGGCTGGCTGTGATCGCCTCCTGTGGGGGGAGGCAGTGGTACAGAGCAGTGAACACTACAGGCTGGCAGTGATCGCCTCCTGTGGGGGAGGCAGTGGTACAGAGCAGTGAACACTACAGGCTGGCTGTGATCGCCTCCTGTGGGGGAGGCAGTGGTACGGAGCAGTGAACACTACAGGCTGGCAGTGATCGCCTCCTGTGGGGGAGGCAGTGGTACGGAGCAGTGAACACTACAGGCTGGCAGTGATCGCCTCCTGTGGGGGAGGCAGTGGTACGGAGCAGTGAACACTACAGGCTGGCAGTGATCGCCTCCTGTGGGGGAGGCAGTGGTACGGAGCAGTGAACACTACAGGCTGGCAGTGATCGCCTCCTGTGGGGGAGGCAGTGGTACGGAGCAGTGAACACTACAGGCTGGCAGTGATCGCCTCCTGTGGGGGGAGGCAGTGGTACAGAGCAGTGAACACTACAGACTGGCAGTGATCGCCTCCTGTGGGGGGAGTGGTACGGAGCAGTGAACACTACAGGCTGGCTGTGATCGCCTCCTGTGGGGGGAGGCAGTGGTACAGAGCAGTGAACACTACAGACTGGCAGTGATCGCC
Organism: Chirona hameri; assembly: GCA_036785665.1. Taxonomy (NCBI): domain Eukaryota; kingdom Metazoa; phylum Arthropoda; class Thecostraca; order Balanomorpha; family Balanidae; genus Chirona; species Chirona hameri. The sequence goes on from JAXIVJ010010018.1 coordinate 16,941, forward strand.
TCCTGTGGGGGGAGTGGTACGGAGCAGTGAACACTACAGGCTGGCTGTGATCGCCTCCTGTGGGGACGGAGCAGTGAACACTACAGGCTGGCAGTGATCGCCTCCTGTGGGGGAGGGAGTGGTACGGAGCAGTGAACACTACAGGCTGGCAGTGATCGCCTCCTGTGGGGGGAGGCAGTGGTACGGAGCAGTGAACACTACAGGCTGGCAGTGATCGCCTCCTGTGTGGGAGGCAGTGGTACGGAGCAGTGAACACTACAGGCTGGCAGTGATCGCCTCCTGTGGGGGAGGGAGTGGTACGGAGCAGTGAACACTACAGGCTGGCAGTGATCGCCTCCTGTGGGGGGAGGCAGTGGTACGGAGCAGTGAACACTACAGGCTGGCAGTGATCGCCTCCTGTGGGGGAGGCAGTGGTACGGAGCAGTGAACACTACAGACTGGCTGTGATCGCCTCCTGTGGGGGGGGGGGCAGTGGTACGGAGCAGTGAACACTACAGGCTGGCAGTGATCGCCTCCTGTGGGGGAGGCAGTGGTACAGAGCAGTGAACACTACAGGCTGGCAGTGATCGCCTGCTGTGGGGGAGGCAGTGGTACGGAGCAGTGAACACTACAGGCTGGCAGTGATCGCCTCCTGTGGGGGAGGCAGTGGTACAGAGCAGTGAACACTACAGGCTGGCAGTGATCGCCTCCTGTGGGGGAGGCAGTGGTACGGAGCAGTGAACACTACAGGCTGGCAGTGATCGCCTCCTGTGGGGGAGGCAGTGGTACGGAGCAGTGAACACTACAGGCTGGCAGTGATCGCCTCCTGTGGGGGAGGCAGTGGTACGGAGCAGTGAACACTACAGGCTGGCAGTGATCGCCTCCTGTGGGGGGAGTGGTACGGAGCAGTGAACACTACAGGCTGGCAGTGATCGCCTCCTGTGGGGGAGGCAGTGGTACAGAGCAGTGAACACTACAGGCTGGCAGTGATCGCCTCCTGTGGAGGCAGTGGTACAGAGCAGTGAACACTACAGGCTGGCAGTGATCGCCTCCTGTGGGGGCAGTGGTACGGAGCAGTGAACACTACAGGCTGGCAGTGATCGCCTCCTGTGGAGGCAGTGGTACAGAGCAGTGAACACTACAGGCTGGCAGTGATCGCCTCCTGTGGGGGGAGGCAGTGGTACAGAGCAGTGAACACTACAGGCTGGCAGTGATCGCCTCCTGTGGGGGCAGTGGTACGGAGCAGTGAACACTACAGGCTGGCAGTGATCGCCTCCTGTGGGGGCAGTGGTACGGAGCAGTGAACACTACAGACTGGCAGTGATCGCCTCCTGTGGGGGGAGGCAGTGGTACAGAGCAGTGAACACTACAGCCTGGCAGTGATCGCCTCCTGTGGGGGAGGCAGTGGTACGGAGCAGTGAACACTACAGGCTGGCAGTGATCGCCTCCTGTGGGGGCAGTGGTACGGAGCAGTGAACACTACAGGCTGGCAGTGATCGCCTCCTGTGGGGGCAGTGGTACGGAGCAGTGAACACTACAGACTGGCAGTGATCGCCTCCTGTGGGGGGAGGCAGTGGTACAGAGCAGTGAACATTACAGCCTGGCAGTGATCGCCTCCTGTGGGGGAGGCAGTGGTACGGAGCAGTGAACACTACAGGCTGGCAGTGATCGCCTCCTGTGGGGGGAGTGGTACGGAGCAGTGAACACTACAGGCTGGCAGTGATCGCCTCCTGTGGGGGAGGCAGTGGTACGGAGCAGTGAACACTACAGGCTGGCAGTGATCGCCTCCTGTGGGGGAGGCAGTGGTACGGAGCAGTGAACACTACAGGCTGGCAGTGATCGCCTCCTGTGGGGGAGGCAGTGGTACGGAGCAGTGAACACTACAGGCTGGCAGTGATCGCCTCCTGTGGGGGAGGCAGTGGTACGGAGCAGTGAACACTACAGGCTGGCAGTGATCGCCTCCTGTGGGGGAGGGAGTGGTACGGAGCAGTGAACACTACAGGCTGGCAGTGATCGCCTCCTGTGGGGGAGGCAGTGGTACGGAGCAGTGAACACTACAGACTGGCAGTGATCGCCTCCTGTGGGGGAGGCAGTGGTACGGAGCAGTGAACACTACAGGCTGGCAGTGATCGCCTCCTGTGGGGGAGGCAGTGGTACGGATCAGTGAACACTACAGGCTGGCAGTGATCGCCTCCTGTGGGGGAGGCAGTGGTACGGAGCAGTGAACACTACAGGCTGGCAGTGATCGCCTCCTGTGGGGGGAGTGGTACGGAGCAGTGAACACTACAGGCTGGCAGTGATCGCCTCCTGTGGGGGGAGTGGTACGGAGCAGTGAACACTATAGGCTGGCAGTGATCGCCTCCTGTGGGGGAGGCAGTGGTACGGAGCAGTGAACACTACAGGCTGGCTGTGATCGCCTCCTGTGGGGGGAGTGGTACGGAGCAGTGAACACTACAGACTGGCAGTGATCGCCTCCTGTGGGGGAGGCAGTGGTACGGAGCAGTGAACACTACAGGCTGGCAGTGATCGCCTCCTGTGGGGGGAGTGGTACGGAGCAGTGAACACTACAGACTGGCAGTGATCGCCTCCTGTGGGGGGAGTGGTACGGAGCAGTGAACACTACAGGCTGGCAGTGATCGCCTCCTGTGGGGGAGGCAGTGGTACGGAGCAGTGAACACTACAGGCTGGCAGTGATCGCCTCCTGTGGGGGGAGTGGTACGGAGCAGTGAACACTACAGGCTGGCAGTGATCGCCTCCTGTGGGGGGAGTGGTACGGAGCAGTGAACACTACAAGCTGGCAGTGATCGCCTCCTGTGGGGGAGGCAGTGGTACGGAGCAGTGAACACTACAGACTGGCTGTGATCGCCTCCTGTGGGGGGAGTGGTACGGAGCAGTGAACACTACAGGCTGGCAGTGATCGCCTCCTGTGGGGGAGGGAGTGGTACGGAGCAGTGAACACTACAGGCTGGCAGTGATCGCCTCCTGTGGGGGAGGCAGTGGTACGGAGCAGTGAACACTACAGGCTGGCAGTGATCGCCTCCTGTGGGGGCAGTGGTACAGAGCAGTGAACACTACAGACTGGCAGTGATCGCCTCCTGTGGGGGGAGTGGTACGGAGCAGTGAACACTACAGGCTGACTGTGATCGCCTCCTGTGGGGGAGGCAGTGGTACAGAGCAGTGAGCACTACAGGCTGGCAGTGATCGCCTCCTGTGGGGGAGGCAGTGGTACGGAGCAGTGAACACTACAGGCTGGCAGTGATCGCCTCCTGTGGGGGAGGCAGTGGTACGGAGCAGTGAACACTACAGGCTGGCAGTGATCGCCTCCTGTGGGGGAGGCAGTGGTACGGAGCAGTGAACACTACAGACTGGCTGTGATCGCCTCCTGTGGGGGGAGTGGTACGGAGCAGTGAACACTACAGGCTGGCAGTGATCGCCTCCTGTGGGGGAGGCAGTGGTACGGAGCAGTGAACACTACAGGCTGGCAGTGATCGCCTCCTGTGGGGGAGGCAGTGGTACGGAGCAGTGAACACTACAGGCTGGCAGTGATCGCCTCCTGTGGGGGAGGCAGTGGTACGGAGCAGTGAACACTACAGGCTGGCAGTGATCGCCTCCTGTGTGGGAGGGAGTGGTACGGAGCAGTGAACACTACAGGCTGGCAGTGATCGCCTCCTGTGGGGGAGGCAGTGGTACGGAGCAGTGAGCACTACAGACTGGCTGTGATCGCCTCCTGTGGGGGAGGCAGTGGTACGGAGCAGTGAACACTACAGGCTGGCAGTGATCGCCTCCTGTGGGGGAGGCAGTGGTACGGAGCAGTGAACACTACAGGCTGGCAGTGATCGCCTCCTGTGGGGGAGGGAGTGGTACGGAGCAGTGAACACTACAGGCTGGCAGTGATCGCCTCCTGTGGGGGAGGCAGTGGTACGGAGCAGTGAGCACTACAGACTGGCTGTGATCGCCTCCTGTGGGGGAGGCAGTGGTACGGAGCAGTGAACACTACAGACTGGCTGTGATCGCCTCCTGTGGGGGAGGCAGTGGTACGGAGCAGTGAACACTACAGGCTGGCAGTGATCGTCTCCTGTGGGGGAGTGGTACGGAACAGTGAACACTACAGGCTGGCAGTGATCGCCTCCTGTGGGGGAGGCAGTGGTACGGAGCAGTGAACACTACAGGCTGGCAGTGATCGCCTCCTGTGGGGGAGGCAGTGGTACGGAGCAGTGAACACTACAGACTGGCTGTGATCGCCTCCTGTGGGGGAGGCAGTGGTACGGAGCAGTGAACACTACAGGCTGGCAGTGATCGCCTCCTGTGGGGGAGTGGTACGGAACAGTGAACACTACAGGCTGGCAGTGATCGCCTCCTGTGGGGGAGGCAGTGGTACGGAGCAGTGAACACTACAGGCTGGCAGTGATCGCCTCCTGTGGGGGAGGCAGTGGTACGGAGCAGTGAACACTACATGCTGGCTGTGATCGCCTCCTGTGGGGGGAGTGGTACGGAGCAGTGAACACTACAGGCTGGCAGTGATCGCCTCCTGTGGGGGAGGGAGTGGTACGGAGCAGTGAACACTACAGGCTGGCAGTGATCGCCTCCTGTGGGGGAGGCAGTGGTACGGAGCAGTGAGCACTACAGACTGGCTGTGATCGCCTCCTGTGGGGGGAGTGGTACGGAGCAGTGAACACTACAGGCTGGCAGTGATCGCCTCCTGTGGGGGAGGCAGTGGTACGGAGCAGTGAACACTACAGGCTGGCAGTGATCGCCTCCTGTGGGGGAGGCAGTGGTACGGAGCAGTGAGCACTACAGACTGGCTGTGATCGCCTCCTGTGGGGGGAGTGGTACGGAGCAGTGAACACTACAGGCTGGCAGTGATCGCCTCCTGTGGGGGAGGCAGTGGTACGGAGCAGTGAACACTACAGGCTGGCTGTGATCGCCTCCTGTGGGGGAGGCAGTGGTACGGAGCAGTGAACACTACAGGCTGGCTGTGATCGCCTCCTGTGGGGGAGGCAGTGGTACGGAGCAGTGAACACTACAGGCTGGCAGTGATCGCCTCCTGTGGGGGAGGCAGTGGTACGGAGCAGTGAACACTACAGGCTGGCAGTGATCGCCTCCTGTGGGGGAGGGAGTGGTACGGAGCAGTGAACACTACAGGCTGGCAGTGATCGCCTCCTGTGGGGGAGGCAGTGGTACGGAGCAGTGAGCACTACAGACTGGCTGTGATCGCCTCCTGTGGGGGAGGCAGTGGTACGGAGCAGTGAACACTACAGGCTGGCAGTGATCGCCTCCTGTGGGGGGAGTGGTACGGAGCAGTGAACACTACAGGCTGGCAGTGATCGCCTCCTGTGGGGGGAGTGGTACGGAGCAGTGAACACTACAGGCTGGCAGTGATCGCCTCCTGTGGGGGGAGTGGTACGGAGCAGTGAACACTACAGACTGGCAGTGATCGCCTCCTGTGGGTGAGGCAGTGGTACAGAGCAGTGAACACTACAGGCTGGCAGTGATCGCCTCCTGTGGGGAGGCAGTGGTACGGAGCAGTGAACACTACAGGCTGGCAGTGATCGCCTCCTGTGGGGGGAGTGGTACGGAGCAGTGAACACTACAGGCTGGCAGTGATCGCCTCCTGTGGGGGAGGCAGTGGTACGGAGCAGTGAACACTACAGGCTGGCAGTGATCGCCTCCTGTGGGGGAGGCAGTGGTACGGAGCAGTGAACACTACAGGCTGGCAGTGATCGCCTCCTGTGGGGGAGGCAGTGGTACGGAGCAGTGAACACTACAGGCTGGCAGTGATCGCCTCCTGTGGGGGAGGCAGTGGTACGGAGCAGTGAACACTACAGGCTGGCAGTGATCGCCTCCTGTGGGGGAGGCAGTGGTACGGAGCAGTGAACACTACAGGCTGGCTGTGATCGCCTCCTGTGGGGGCAGTGGTACAGAGCAGTGAACACTACAGGCTGGCAGTAATCGCCTCCTGTGGAGGGAGTGGTACGGAGCAGTGAACACTACAGGCTGGCAGTGATCGCCTCCTGTGGGGGAGGCAGTGGTACGGAGCAGTGAACACTACAGGCTGGCAGTGATCGCCTCCTGTGGGGGAGGCAGTGGTACAGAGCAGTGAACACTACAGACTGGCAGTGATCGCCTCCTGTGGGAGGAGGCAGTGGTACGGAGCAGTGAACACTACAGACTGGCAGTGATCGCCTCCTGTGGGAGGAGGCAGTGGTACGGAGCAGTGAACACTACAGGCTGGCAGTGATCGCCTCCTGTGGGGGAGGCAGTGGTACGGAGCAGTGAACACTACAGGCTGGCAGTGATCGCCTCCTGTGGGGGAGGCAGTGGTACGGAGCAGTGAACACTACAGGCTGGCTGTGATCGCCTCCTGTGGGGGGAGTGGTACAGAGCAGTGAACACTACAGGCTGGCTGTGATCGCCTCCTGTGGGGGAGGGAGTGGTACGGAGCAGTGAACACTACAGACTGGCTGTGATCGCCTCCTGTGTGGGAGGCAGTGGTACGGAGCAGTGAACACTACAGGCTGGCAGTGATCGCCTCCTGTGGGGGGAGTGGTACGGAGCAGTGAACACTACAGGCTGGCTGTGATCGCCTCCTGTGTGGGGGGGGGGGGCAGTGGTACAGAGCAGTGAACACTACAGGCTGGCAGTAATCGCCTCCTGTGGGGGGGAGTGGTACGGAGCAGTGAACACTACAGGCTGGCAGTGATCGCCTCCTGTGGGGGGAGTGGTACGGAGCAGTGAACACTACAGGCTGGCAGTGATCGCCTCCTGTGGGGGGAGTGGTACGGAGCAGTGAACACTACAGGCTGGCAGTGATCGCCTCCTGTGGGGGAGGCAGTGGTACGGAGCAGTGAACACTACAGGCTGGCTGTGATCGCCTCCTGTGGGGGGAGTGGTACGGAGCAGTGAACACTACAGACTGGCAGTGATCGCCTCCTGTGGGGGAGGCAGTGGTACGGAGCAGTGAACACTACAGGCTGGCAGTGATCGCCTCCTGTGGGGGGAGTGGTACGGAGCAGTGAACACTACAGACTGGCAGTGATCGCCTCCTGTGGGGGGAGTGGTACGGAGCAGTGAACACTACAGGCTGGCAGTGATCGCCTCCTGTGGGGGAGGCAGTGGTACGGAGCAGTGAACACTACAGGCTGGCAGTGATCGCCTCCTGTGGGGGGAGTGGTACGGAGCAGTGAACACTACAGGCTGGCAGTGATCGCCTCCTGTGGGGGGAGTGGTACGGAGCAGTGAACACTACAAGCTGGCAGTGATCGCCTCCTGTGGGGGAGGCAGTGGTACGGAGCAGTGAACACTACAGACTGGCTGTGATCGCCTCCTGTGGGGGGAGTGGTACGGAGCAGTGAACACTACAGGCTGGCAGTGATCGCCTCCTGTGGGGGAGGGAGTGGTACGGAGCAGTGAACACTACAGGCTGGCAGTGATCGCCTCCTGTGGGGGAGGCAGTGGTACGGAGCAGTGAACACTACAGGCTGGCAGTGATCGCCTCCTGTGGGGGCAGTGGTACAGAGCAGTGAACACTACAGACTGGCAGTGATCGCCTCCTGTGGGGGGAGTGGTACGGAGCAGTGAACACTACAGGCTGACTGTGATCGCCTCCTGTGGGGGAGGCAGTGGTACAGAGCAGTGAGCACTACAGGCTGGCAGTGATCGCCTCCTGTGGGGGAGGCAGTGGTACGGAGCAGTGAACACTACAGGCTGGCAGTGATCGCCTCCTGTGGGGGAGGCAGTGGTACGGAGCAGTGAACACTACAGGCTGGCAGTGATCGCCTCCTGTGGGGGAGGCAGTGGTACGGAGCAGTGAACACTACAGACTGGCTGTGATCGCCTCCTGTGGGGGGAGTGGTACGGAGCAGTGAACACTACAGGCTGGCAGTGATCGCCTCCTGTGGGGGAGGCAGTGGTACGGAGCAGTGAACACTACAGGCTGGCAGTGATCGCCTCCTGTGGGGGAGGCAGTGGTACGGAGCAGTGAACACTACAGGCTGGCAGTGATCGCCTCCTGTGGGGGAGGCAGTGGTACGGAGCAGTGAACACTACAGGCTGGCAGTGATCGCCTCCTGTGTGGGAGGGAGTGGTACGGAGCAGTGAACACTACAGGCTGGCAGTGATCGCCTCCTGTGGGGGAGGCAGTGGTACGGAGCAGTGAGCACTACAGACTGGCTGTGATCGCCTCCTGTGGGGGAGGCAGTGGTACGGAGCAGTGAACACTACAGGCTGGCAGTGATCGCCTCCTGTGGGGGAGGCAGTGGTACGGAGCAGTGAACACTACAGGCTGGCAGTGATCGCCTCCTGTGGGGGAGGGAGTGGTACGGAGCAGTGAACACTACAGGCTGGCAGTGATCGCCTCCTGTGGGGGAGGCAGTGGTACGGAGCAGTGAGCACTACAGACTGGCTGTGATCGCCTCCTGTGGGGGAGGCAGTGGTACGGAGCAGTGAACACTACAGACTGGCTGTGATCGCCTCCTGTGGGGGAGGCAGTGGTACGGAGCAGTGAACACTACAGGCTGGCAGTGATCGCCTCCTGTGGGGGAGTGGTACGGAACAGTGAACACTACAGGCTGGCAGTGATCGCCTCCTGTGGGGGAGGCAGTGGTACGGAGCAGTGAACACTACAGGCTGGCAGTGATCGCCTCCTGTGGGGGAGGCAGTGGTACGGAGCAGTGAACACTACAGACTGGCTGTGATCGCCTCCTGTGGGGGAGGCAGTGGTACGGAGCAGTGAACACTACAGGCTGGCAGTGATCGCCTCCTGTGGGGGAGTGGTACGGAACAGTGAACACTACAGGCTGGCAGTGATCGCCTCCTGTGGGGGAGGCAGTGGTACGGAGCAGTGAACACTACAGGCTGGCAGTGATCGCCTCCTGTGGGGGAGGCAGTGGTACGGAGCAGTGAACACTACATGCTGGCAGTGATCGCCTCCTGTGGGGGAGGGAGTGGTACGGAGCAGTGAACACTACAGGCTGGCAGTGATCGCCTCCTGTGGGGGGAGTGGTACGGAGCAGTGAACACTACAGACTGGCTGTGATCGCCTCCTGTGGGGGAGGCAGTGGTACGGAGCAGTGAACACTACAGGCTGGCAGTGATCGCCTCCTGTGGGGGAGGCAGTGGTACGGAGCAGTGAGCACTACAGACTGGCTGTGATCGCCTCCTGTGGGGGGAGTGGTACGGAGCAGTGAACACTACAGGCTGGCTGTGATCGCCTCCTGTGGGGGAGGCAGTGGTACGGAGCAGTGAACACTACAGGCTGGCAGTGATCGCCTCCTGTGGGGGAGGCAGTGGTACGGAGCAGTGAACACTACAGGCTGGCAGTGATCGCCTCCTGTGGGGGAGGCAGTGGTACAGAGCAGTGAACACTACAGGCTGGCTGTGATCGCCTCCTGTGGGGGGAGGCAGTGGTACAGAGCAGTGAACACTACAGGCTGGCAGTGATCGCCTCCTGTGGGGGAGGCAGTGGTACAGAGCAGTGAACACTACAGGCTGGCTGTGATCGCCTCCTGTGGGGGAGGCAGTGGTACGGAGCAGTGAACACTACAGGCTGGCAGTGATCGCCTCCTGTGGGGGAGGCAGTGGTACGGAGCAGTGAACACTACAGGCTGGCAGTGATCGCCTCCTGTGGGGGAGGCAGTGGTACGGAGCAGTGAACACTACAGGCTGGCAGTGATCGCCTCCTGTGGGGGAGGCAGTGGTACGGAGCAGTGAACACTACAGGCTGGCAGTGATCGCCTCCTGTGGGGGAGGCAGTGGTACGGAGCAGTGAACACTACAGGCTGGCAGTGATCGCCTCCTGTGGGGGGAGGCAGTGGTACAGAGCAGTGAACACTACAGACTGGCAGTGATCGCCTCCTGTGGGGGGAGTGGTACGGAGCAGTGAACACTACAGGCTGGCTGTGATCGCCTCCTGTGGGGGGAGGCAGTGGTACAGAGCAGTGAACACTACAGACTGGCAGTGATCGCCTCCTGTGGGGGGAGTGGTACGGAGCAGTGAACACTACAGGCTGGCTGTGATCGCCTCCTGTGGGGACGGAGCAGTGAACACTACAGGCTGGCAGTGATCGCCTCCTGTGGGGGAGGGAGTGGTACGGAGCAGTGAACACTACAGGCTGGCAGTGATCGCCTCCTGTGGGGGGAGGCAGTGGTACGGAGCAGTGAACACTACAGGCTGGCAGTGATCGCCTCCTGTGGGGGAGGCAGTGGTACGGAGCAGTGAACACTACAGGCTGGCAGTGATCGCCTCCTGTGGGGGAGGGAGTGGTACGGAGCAGTGAACACTACAGGCTGGCAGTGATCGCCTCCTGTGGGGGGAGGCAGTGGTACGGAGCAGTGCACACTACAGGCTGGCAGTGATCGCCTCCTGTGGGGGAGGCAGTGGTACGGAGCAGTGAACACTACAGACTGGCTGTGATCGCCTCCTGTGGGGGGGGGGGGGGCAGTGGTACGGAGCAGTGAACACTACAGGCTGGCAGTGATCGCCTCCTGTGGGGGAGGCAGTGGTACAGAGCAGTGAACACTACAGGCTGGCAGTGATCGCCTGCTGTGGGGGAGGCAGTGGTACGGAGCAGTGAACACTACAGGCTGGCAGTGATCGCCTCCTGTGGGGGAGGCAGTGGTACAGAGCAGTGAACACTACAGGCTGGCAGTGATCGCCTCCTGTGGGGGAGGCAGTGGTACGGAGCAGTGAACACTACAGGCTGGCAGTGATCGCCTCCTGTGGGGGAGGCAGTGGTACGGAGCAGTGAACACTACAGGCTGGCAGTGATCGCCTCCTGTGGGGGAGGCAGTGGTACGGAGCAGTGAACACTACAGGCTGGCAGTGATCGCCTCCTGTGGGGGGAGTGGTACGGAGCAGTGAACACTACAGGCTGGCAGTGATCGCCTCCTGTGGGGGAGGCAGTGGTACAGAGCAGTGAACACTACAGGCTGGCAGTGATCGCCTCCTGTGGAGGCAGTGGTACAGAGCAGTGAACACTACAGGCTGGCAGTGATCGCCTCCTGTGGGGGCAGTGGTACGGAGCAGTGAACACTACAGGCTGGCAGTGATCGCCTCCTGTGGAGGCAGTGGTACAGAGCAGTGAACACTACAGGCTGGCAGTGATCGCCTCCTGTGGGGGGAGGCAGTGGTACAGAGCAGTGAACACTACAGGCTGGCAGTGATCGCCTCCTGTGGGGGCAGTGGTACGGAGCAGTGAACACTACAGGCTGGCAGTGATCGCCTCCTGTGGGGGCAGTGGTACGGAGCAGTGAACACTACAGACTGGCAGTGATCGCCTCCTGTGGGGGGAGGCAGTGGTACAGAGCAGTGAACACTACAGCCTGGCAGTGATCGCCTCCTGTGGGGGAGGCAGTGGTACGGAGCAGTGAACACTACAGGCTGGCAGTGATCGCCTCCTGTGGGGGCAGTGGTACGGAGCAGTGAACACTACAGGCTGGCAGTGATCGCCTCCTGTGGGGGCAGTGGTACGGAGCAGTGAACACTACAGACTGGCAGTGATCGCCTCCTGTGGGGGGAGGCAGTGGTACAGAGCAGTGAACACTACAGCCTGGCAGTGATCGCCTCCTGTGGGGGAGGCAGTGGTACGGAGCAGTGAACACTACAGGCTGGCAGTGATCGCCTCCTGTGGGGGGAGTGGTACGGAGCAGTGAACACTACAGGCTGGCAGTGATCGCCTCCTGTGGGGGAGGCAGTGGTACGGAGCAGTGAACACTACAGGCTGGCAGTGATCGCCTCCTGTGGGGGAGGCAGTGGTACGGAGCAGTGAACACTACAGGCTGGCAGTGATCGCCTCCTGTGGGGGAGGCAGTGGTACGGAGCAGTGAACACTACAGGCTGGCAGTGATCGCCTCCTGTGGGGGAGGCAGTGGTACGGAGCAGTGAACACTACAGGCTGGCAGTGATCGCCTCCTGTGGGGGAGGGAGTGGTACGGAGCAGTGAACACTACAGGCTGGCAGTGATCGCCTCCTGTGGGGGAGGCAGTGGTACGGAGCAGTGAACACTACAGACTGGCAGTGATCGCCTCCTGTGGGGGAGGCAGTGGTACGGAGCAGTGAACACTACAGGCTGGCAGTGATCGCCTCCTGTGGGGGAGGCAGTGGTACGGATCAGTGAACACTACAGGCTGGCAGTGATCGCCTCCTGTGGGGGAGGCAGTGGTACGGAGCAGTGAACACTACAGGCTGGCAGTGATCGCCTCCTGTGGGGGGAGTGGTACGGAGCAGTGAACACTACAGGCTGGCAGTGATCGCCTCCTGTGGGGGGAGTGGTACGGAGCAGTGAACACTATAGGCTGGCAGTGATCGCCTCCTGTGGGGGAGGCAGTGGTACGGAGCAGTGAACACTACAGGCTGGCTGTGATCGCCTCCTGTGGGGGGAGTGGTACGGAGCAGTGAACACTACAGACTGGCAGTGATCGCCTCCTGTGGGGGAGGCAGTGGTACGGAGCAGTGAACACTACAGGCTGGCAGTGATCGCCTCCTGTGGGGGGAGTGGTACGGAGCAGTGAACACTACAGACTGGCAGTGATCGCCTCCTGTGGGGGGAGTGGTACGGAGCAGTGAACACTACAGGCTGGCAGTGATCGCCTCCTGTGGGGGAGGCAGTGGTACGGAGCAGTGAACACTACAGGCTGGCAGTGATCGCCTCCTGTGGGGGGAGTGGTACGGAGCAGTGAACACTACAGGCTGGCAGTGATCGCCTCCTGTGGGGGGAGTGGTACGGAGCAGTGAACACTACAAGCTGGCAGTGATCGCCTCCTGTGGGGGAGGCAGTGGTACGGAGCAGTGAACACTACAGACTGGCTGTGATCGCCTCCTGTGGGGGGAGTGGTACGGAGCAGTGAACACTACAGGCTGGCAGTGATCGCCTCCTGTGGGGGAGGGAGTGGTACGGAGCAGTGAACACTACAGGCTGGCAGTGATCGCCTCCTGTGGGGGAGGCAGTGGTACGGAGCAGTGAACACTACAGGCTGGCAGTGATCGCCTCCTGTGGGGGCAGTGGTACAGAGCAGTGAACACTACAGACTGGCAGTGATCGCCTCCTGTGGGGGGAGTGGTACGGAGCAGTGAACACTACAGGCTGACTGTGATCGCCTCCTGTGGGGGAGGCAGTGGTACAGAGCAGTGAGCACTACAGGCTGGCAGTGATCGCCTCCTGTGGGGGAGGCAGTGGTACGGAGCAGTGAACACTACAGGCTGGCAGTGATCGCCTCCTGTGGGGGAGGCAGTGGTACGGAGCAGTGAACACTACAGGCTGGCAGTGATCGCCTCCTGTGGGGGAGGCAGTGGTACGGAGCAGTGAACACTACAGACTGGCTGTGATCGCCTCCTGTGGGGGGAGTGGTACGGAGCAGTGAACACTACAGGCTGGCAGTGATCGCCTCCTGTGGGGGAGGCAGTGGTACGGAGCAGTGAACACTACAGGCTGGCAGTGATCGCCTCCTGTGGGGGAGGCAGTGGTACGGAGCAGTGAACACTACAGGCTGGCAGTGATCGCCTCCTGTGGGGGAGGCAGTGGTACGGAGCAGTGAACACTACAGGCTGGCAGTGATCGCCTCCTGTGTGGGAGGGAGTGGTACGGAGCAGTGAACACTACAGGCTGGCAGTGATCGCCTCCTGTGGGGGAGGCAGTGGTACGGAGCAGTGAGCACTACAGACTGGCTGTGATCGCCTCCTGTGGGGGAGGCAGTGGTACGGAGCAGTGAACACTACAGGCTGGCAGTGATCGCCTCCTGTGGGGGAGGCAGTGGTACGGAGCAGTGAACACTACAGGCTGGCAGTGATCGCCTCCTGTGGGGGAGGGAGTGGTACGGAGCAGTGAACACTACAGGCTGGCAGTGATCGCCTCCTGTGGGGGAGGCAGTGGTACGGATCAGTGAGCACTACAGACTGGCTGTGATCGCCTCCTGTGGGGGAGGCAGTGGTACGGAGCAGTGAACACTACAGACTGGCTGTGATCGCCTCCTGTGGGGGAGGCAGTGGTACGGAGCAGTGAACACTACAGGCTGGCAGTGATCGCCTCCTGTGGGGGAGTGGTACGGAACAGTGAACACTACAGGCTGGCAGTGATCGCCTCCTGTGGGGGAGGCAGTGGTACGGAGCAGTGAACACTACAGGCTGGCAGTGATCGCCTCCTGTGGGGGAGGCAGTGGTACGGAGCAGTGAACACTACAGACTGGCTGTGATCGCCTCCTGTGGGGGAGGCAGTGGTACGGAGCAGTGAACACTACAGGCTGGCAGTGATCGCCTCCTGTGGGGGAGTGGTACGGAACAGTGAACACTACAGGCTGGCAGTGATCGCCTCCTGTGGGGGAGGCAGTGGTACGGAGCAGTGAACACTACAGGCTGGCAGTGATCGCCTCCTGTGGGGGAGGCAGTGGTACGGAGCAGTGAACACTACATGCTGGCAGTGATCGCCTCCTGTGGGGGAGGGAGTGGTACGGAGCAGTGAACACTACAGGCTGGCAGTGATCGCCTCCTGTGGGGGGAGTGGTACGGAGCAGTGAACACTACAGACTGGCTGTGATCGCCTCCTGTGGGGGGAGTGGTACGGAGCAGTGAACACTACAGGCTGGCAGTGATCGCCTCCTGTGGGGGAGGGAGTGGTACGGAGCAGTGAACACTACAGGCTGGCAGTGATCGCCTCCTGTGGGGGAGGCAGTGGTACGGAGCAGTGAGCACTACAGACTGGCTGTGATCGCCTCCTGTGGGGGGAGTGGTACGGAGCAGTGAACACTACAGGCTGGCAGTGATCGCCTCCTGTGGGGGAGGCAGTGGTACGGAGCAGTGAACACTACAGGCTGGCAGTGATCGCCTCCTGTGGGGGAGGCAGTGGTACGGAGCAGTGAGCACTACAGACTGGCTGTGATCGCCTCCTGTGGGGGGAGTGGTACGGAGCAGTGAACACTACAGGCTGGCAGTGATCGCCTCCTGTGGGGGAGGCAGTGGTACGGAGCAGTGAACACTACAGGCTGGCTGTGATCGCCTCCTGTGGGGGAGGCAGTGGTACGGAGCAGTGAACACTACAGGCTGGCTGTGATCGCCTCCTGTGGGGGAGGCAGTGGTACGGAGCAGTGAACACTACAGGCTGGCAGTGATCGCCTCCTGTGGGGGAGGCAGTGGTACGGAGCAGTGAACACTACAGGCTGGCAGTGATCGCCTCCTGTGGGGGAGGGAGTGGTACGGAGCAGTGAACACTACAGGCTGGCAGTGATCGCCTCCTGTGGGGGAGGCAGTGGTACGGAGCAGTGAGCACTACAGACTGGCTGTGATCGCCTCCTGTGGGGGAGGCAGTGGTACGGAGCAGTGAACACTACAGGCTGGCAGTGATCGCCTCCTGTGGGGGGAGTGGTACGGAGCAGTGAACACTACAGGCTGGCAGTGATCGCCTCCTGTGGGGGGAGTGGTACGGAGCAGTGAACACTACAGGCTGGCAGTGATCGCCTCCTGTGGGGGGAGTGGTACGGAGCAGTGAACACTACAGACTGGCAGTGATCGCCTCCTGTGGGGGAGGCAGTGGTACAGAGCAGTGAACACTACAGGCTGGCAGTGATCGCCTCCTGTGGGGAGGCAGTGGTACGGAGCAGTGAACACTACAGGCTGGCAGTGATCGCCTCCTGTGGGGGGAGTGGTACGGAGCAGTGAACACTACAGGCTGGCAGTGATCGCCTCCTGTGGGGGAGGCAGTGGTACGGAGCAGTGAACACTACAGGCTGGCAGTGATCGCCTCCTGTGGGGGAGGCAGTGGTACGGAGCAGTGAACACTACAGGCTGGCAGTGATCGCCTCCTGTGGGGGAGGCAGTGGTACGGAGCAGTGAACACTACAGGCTGGCAGTGATCGCCTCCTGTGGGGGAGGCAGTGGTACGGAGCAGTGAACACTACAGGCTGGCAGTGATCGCCTCCTGTGGGGGAGGCAGTGGTACGGAGCAGTGAACACTACAGGCTGGCTGTGATCGCCTCCTGTGGGGGCAGTGGTACAGAGCAGTGAACACTACAGGCTGGCAGTAATCGCCTCCTGTGGAGGGAGTGGTACGGAGCAGTGAACACTACAGGCTGGCAGTGATCGCCTCCTGTGGGGGAGGCAGTGGTACGGAGCAGTGAACACTACAGGCTGGCAGTGATCGCCTCCTGTGGGGGAGGCAGTGGTACAGAGCAGTGAACACTACAGACTGGCAGTGATCGCCTCCTGTGGGAGGAGGCAGTGGTACGGAGCAGTGAACACTACAGACTGGCAGTGATCGCCTCCTGTGGGAGGAGGCAGTGGTACGGAGCAGTGAACACTACAGGCTGGCAGTGATCGCCTCCTGTGGGGGAGGCAGTGGTACGGAGCAGTGAACACTACAGGCTGGCAGTGATCGCCTCCTGTGGGGGAGGCAGTGGTACGGAGCAGTGAACACTACAGGCTGGCTGTGATCGCCTCCTGTGGGGGGAGTGGTACAGAGCAGTGAACACTACAGGCTGGCTGTGATCGCCTCCTGTGGGGGAGGGAGTGGTACGGAGCAGTGAACACTACAGACTGGCTGTGATCGCCTCCTGTGTGGGAGGCAGTGGTACGGAGCAGTGAACACTACAGGCTGGCAGTGATCGCCTCCTGTGGGGGGAGTGGTACGGAGCAGTGAACACTACAGGCTGGCTGTGATCGCCTCCTGTGGGGGGGGGGGGGCAGTGGTACAGAGCAGTGAACACTACAGGCTGGCAGTAATCGCCTCCTGTGGGGGGGAGTGGTACGGAGCAGTGAACACTACAGGCTGGCAGTGATCGCCTCCTGTGGGGGGAGTGGTACGGAGCAGTGAACACTACAGGCTGGCAGTGATCGCCTCCTGTGGGGGGAGTGGTACGGAGCAGTGAACACTACAGGCTGGCAGTGATCGCCTCCTGTGGGGGAGGCAGTGGTACGGAGCAGTGAACACTACAGGCTGGCTGTGATCGCCTCCTGTGGGGGGAGTGGTACGGAGCAGTGAACACTACAGACTGGCAGTGATCGCCTCCTGTGGGGGAGGCAGTGGTACGGAGCAGTGAACACTACAGGCTGGCAGTGATCGCCTCCTGTGGGGGGAGTGGTACGGAGCAGTGAACACTACAGACTGGCAGTGATCGCCTCCTGTGGGGGGAGTGGTACGGAGCAGTGAACACTACAGGCTGGCAGTGATCGCCTCCTGTGGGGGAGGCAGTGGTACGGAGCAGTGAACACTACAGGCTGGCAGTGATCGCCTCCTGTGGGGGGAGTGGTACGGAGCAGTGAACACTACAGGCTGGCAGTGATCGCCTCCTGTGGGGGGAGTGGTACGGAGCAGTGAACACTACAAGCTGGCAGTGATCGCCTCCTGTGGGGGAGGCAGTGGTACGGAGCAGTGAACACTACAGACTGGCTGTGATCGCCTCCTGTGGGGGGAGTGGTACGGAGCAGTGAACACTACAGGCTGGCAGTGATCGCCTCCTGTGGGGGAGGGAGTGGTACGGAGCAGTGAACACTACAGGCTGGCAGTGATCGCCTCCTGTGGGGGAGGCAGTGGTACGGAGCAGTGAACACTACAGGCTGGCAGTGATCGCCTCCTGTGGGGGCAGTGGTACAGAGCAGTGAACACTACAGACTGGCAGTGATCGCCTCCTGTGGGGGGAGTGGTACGGAGCAGTGAACACTACAGGCTGACTGTGATCGCCTCCTGTGGGGGAGGCAGTGGTACAGAGCAGTGAGCACTACAGGCTGGCAGTGATCGCCTCCTGTGGGGGAGGCAGTGGTACGGAGCAGTGAACACTACAGGCTGGCAGTGATCGCCTCCTGTGGGGGAGGCAGTGGTACGGAGCAGTGAACACTACAGGCTGGCAGTGATCGCCTCCTGTGGGGGAGGCAGTGGTACGGAGCAGTGAACACTACAGACTGGCTGTGATCGCCTCCTGTGGGGGGAGTGGTACGGAGCAGTGAACACTACAGGCTGGCAGTGATCGCCTCCTGTGGGGGAGGCAGTGGTACGGAGCAGTGAACACTACAGGCTGGCAGTGATCGCCTCCTGTGGGGGAGGCAGTGGTACGGAGCAGTGAACACTACAGGCTGGCAGTGATCGCCTCCTGTGGGGGAGGCAGTGGTACGGAGCAGTGAACACTACAGGCTGGCAGTGATCGCCTCCTGTGTGGGAGGGAGTGGTACGGAGCAGTGAACACTACAGGCTGGCAGTGATCGCCTCCTGTGGGGGAGGCAGTGGTACGGAGCAGTGAGCACTACAGACTGGCTGTGATCGCCTCCTGTGGGGGAGGCAGTGGTACGGAGCAGTGAACACTACAGGCTGGCAGTGATCGCCTCCTGTGGGGGAGGCAGTGGTACGGAGCAGTGAACACTACAGGCTGGCAGTGATCGCCTCCTGTGGGGGAGGGAGTGGTACGGAGCAGTGAACACTACAGGCTGGCAGTGATCGCCTCCTGTGGGGGAGGCAGTGGTACGGAGCAGTGAGCACTACAGACTGGCTGTGATCGCCTCCTGTGGGGGAGGCAGTGGTACGGAGCAGTGAACACTACAGACTGGCTGTGATCGCCTCCTGTGGGGGAGGCAGTGGTACGGAGCAGTGAACACTACAGGCTGGCAGTGATCGCCTCCTGTGGGGGAGTGGTACGGAACAGTGAACACTACAGGCTGGCAGTGATCGCCTCCTGTGGGGGAGGCAGTGGTACGGAGCAGTGAACACTACAGGCTGGCAGTGATCGCCTCCTGTGGGGGAGGCAGTGGTACGGAGCAGTGAACACTACAGACTGGCTGTGATCGCCTCCTGTGGGGGAGGCAGTGGTACGGAGCAGTGAACACTACAGGCTGGCAGTGATCGCCTCCTGTGGGGGAGTGGTACGGAACAGTGAACACTACAGGCTGGCAGTGATCGCCTCCTGTGGGGGAGGCAGTGGTACGGAGCAGTGAACACTACAGGCTGGCAGTGATCGCCTCCTGTGGGGGAGGCAGTGGTACGGAGCAGTGAACACTACATGCTGGCAGTGATCGCCTCCTGTGGGGGAGGGAGTGGTACGGAGCAGTGAACACTACAGGCTGGCAGTGATCGCCTCCTGTGGGGGGAGTGGTACGGAGCAGTGAACACTACAGACTGGCTGTGATCGCCTCCTGTGGGGGGGAGTGGTACGGAGCAGTGAACACTACAGGCTGGCAGTGATCGCCTCCTGTGGGGGAGGGAGTGGTACGGAGCAGTGAACACTACAGGCTGGCAGTGATCGCCTCCTGTGGGGGAGGCAGTGGTACGGAGCAGTGAGCACTACAGACTGGCTGTGATCGCCTCCTGTGGGGGGAGTGGTACGGAGCAGTGAACACTACAGGCTGGCAGTGATCGCCTCCTGTGGGGGAGGCAGTGGTACGGAGCAGTGAACACTACAGGCTGGCAGTGATCGCCTCCTGTGGGGGAGGCAGTGGTACGGAGCAGTGAGCACTACAGACTGGCTGTGATCGCCTCCTGTGGGGGGAGTGGTACGGAGCAGTGAACACTACAGGCTGGCAGTGATCGCCTCCTGTGGGGGAGGCAGTGGTACGGAGCAGTGAACACTACAGGCTGGCTGTGATCGCCTCCTGTGGGGGAGGCAGTGGTACGGAGCAGTGAACACTACAGGCTGGCTGTGATCGCCTCCTGTGGGGGAGGCAGTGGTACGGAGCAGTGAACACTACAGGCTGGCAGTGATCGCCTCCTGTGGGGGAGGCAGTGGTACGGAGCAGTGAACACTACAGGCTGGCAGTGATCGCCTCCTGTGGGGGAGGGAGTGGTACGGAGCAGTGAACACTACAGGCTGGCAGTGATCGCCTCCTGTGGGGGAGGCAGTGGTACGGAGCAGTGAGCACTACAGACTGGCTGTGATCGCCTCCTGTGGGGGAGGCAGTGGTACGGAGCAGTGAACACTACAGGCTGGCAGTGATCGCCTCCTGTGGGGGGAGTGGTACGGAGCAGTGAACACTACAGGCTGGCAGTGATCGCCTCCTGTGGGGGGAGTGGTACGGAGCAGTGAACACTACAGGCTGGCAGTGATCGCCTCCTGTGGGGGGAGTGGTACGGAGCAGTGAACACTACAGACTGGCAGTGATCGCCTCCTGTGGGGGAGGCAGTGGTACAGAGCAGTGAACACTACAGGCTGGCAGTGATCGCCTCCTGTGGGGAGGCAGTGGTACGGAGCAGTGAACACTACAGGCTGGCAGTGATCGCCTCCTGTGGGGGGAGTGGTACGGAGCAGTGAACACTACAGGCTGGCAGTGATCGCCTCCTGTGGGGGAGGCAGTGGTACGGAGCAGTGAACACTACAGGCTGGCAGTGATCGCCTCCTGTGGGGGAGGCAGTGGTACGGAGCAGTGAACACTACAGGCTGGCAGTGATCGCCTCCTGTGGGGGAGGCAGTGGTACGGAGCAGTGAACACTACAGGCTGGCAGTGATCGCCTCCTGTGGGGGAGGCAGTGGTACGGAGCAGTGAACACTACAGGCTGGCAGTGATCGCCTCCTGTGGGGGAGGCAGTGGTACGGAGCAGTGAACACTACAGGCTGGCTGTGATCGCCTCCTGTGGGGGCAGTGGTACAGAGCAGTGAACACTACAGGCTGGCAGTAATCGCCTCCTGTGGAGGGAGTGGTACGGAGCAGTGAACACTACAGGCTGGCAGTGATCGCCTCCTGTGGGGGAGGCAGTGGTACGGAGCAGTGAACACTACAGGCTGGCAGTGATCGCCTCCTGTGGGGGAGGCAGTGGTACAGAGCAGTGAACACTACAGACTGGCAGTGATCGCCTCCTGTGGGAGGAGGCAGTGGTACGGAGCAGTGAACACTACAGACTGGCAGTGATCGCCTCCTGTGGGAGGAGGCAGTGGTACGGAGCAGTGAACACTACAGGCTGGCAGTGATCGCCTCCTTTGGGGGAGGCAGTGGTACGGAGCAGTGAACACTACAGGCTGGCAGTGATCGCCTCCTGTGGGGGAGGCAGTGGTACGGAGCAGTGAACACTACAGGCTGGCTGTGATCGCCTCCTGTGGGGGGAGTGGTACAGAGCAGTGAACACTACAGGCTGGCTGTGATCGCCTCCTGTGGGGGAGGGAGTGGTACGGAGCAGTGAACACTACAGACTGGCTGTGATCGCCTCCTGTGTGGGAGGCAGTGGTACGGAGCAGTGAACACTACAGGCTGGCAGTGATCGCCTCCTGTGGGGGGAGTGGTACGGAGCAGTGAACACTACAGGCTGGCTGTGATCGCCTCCTGTGGGGGGGGGGGGGGCAGTGGTACAGAGCAGTGAACACTACAGGCTGGCAGTAATCGCCTCCTGTGGGGGGAGTGGTACGGAGCAGTGAACACTACAGGCTGGCAGTGATCGCCTCCTGTGGGGGAGGCAGTGGTACGGAGCAGTGAACACTACAGGCTGGCAGTGATCGCCTCCTGTGGGGGAGGCAGTGGTACGGAGCAGTGAACACTACAGACTGGCAGTGATCGCCTCCTGTGGGGGAGGCAGTGGTACGGAGCAGTGAACACTACAGGCTGGCAGTGATCGCCTCCTGTGGGGGAGTGGTACGGAGCAGTGAACACTACAGGCTGGCAGTAATCGCCTCCTGTGGAGGGAGTGGTACGGAGCAGTGAACACTACAGACTGGCAGTGATCGCCTCCTGTGGGGGGAGTGGTACGGAGCAGTGAACACTACAGGCTGGCAGTGATCGCCTCCTGTGGGGGAGGCAGTGGTACAGAGCAGTGAACACTACAGGCTGGCTGTGATCGCCTCCTGTGGGGGGAGTGGTACGGAGCAGTGAACACTACAGGCTGGCAGTGATCGCCTCCTGTGGGGGAGGCAGTGGTACAGAGCAGTGAACACTACAGGCTGGCTGTGATCGCCTCCTGTGGGGGGAGTGGTACGGAGCAGTGAACACTACAGGCTGGCAGTGATCGCCTCCTGTGGGGGAGGCAGTGGTACAGAGCAGTGAACACTACAGGCTGGCTGTGATCGCCTCCTGTGGGGGGAGTGGTACGGAGCAGTGAGCACTACAGCAGCAGTACTGACCGGGTCGCTGTCATGAGTACGTTGAGTAAATACAACACTTTGCAGAAACATTTGAAAAAAATACGGCTGAACACAGCACACAGGTGAACACAGACTACAGAGAACTCAGGTGAACACAGGTGAACACAGGTGAACACAGGTGAACACAGGTGAACACAGGTGAACATAGGTGAACACAGGTGAACACAGGTGAACACAGGTGAACAAATGTGAACACAGGTGAACACAGATAAAACATAGATAACACAGCACCTCAGAGGTGGAACACAGATATCACAGATGAACACACATTAGGCGGTAGGCGGTACCCACCTGCACCTCGGCGTCCAGTGGCGCCCTCTGTAGAAGTGTCATCAGGTCTGCGATCAGATATGGCGCCAGCGGCTCCGACAGAGGGCCCAGCTGAACCAGCTCCCGCACCACCCTGCGGAGAGAGATGGAACTACAGTTTACAGCGGCCACCACCAGGACTATGGGCGTCATATAACTCCGTAGTTGCGGACCCAATCATCATCATCAGGTGCCTCCAAATCCCAAGCTTCATCATCCGGTGCCCCCAAATCTCAATCATCATCATCAGGTGCCCCCAAATCCCAATCATCATCAGGTGCCCCCAAATCCCAATCTTCATCATCAGGTGTCTCCAAATCCCAATCATCATCAGGTGCCCCAAATCCCAATCATCATCATCAGGTGCCCCAAAATCCCAATCATCATCATCAGGTGCCCCAAAATCCCAATCATCATCATCAGGTGCCCCCAAATCCCAATCTTCATCATCAGGTGCCTCCAAATCCCAATCATCATCATCAGGTGCCCCCAAATCCCAATCATCATCATCAGGTGCCCCCAAATCCCAATCATCATCATCAGGTGCCCCCAAATCCCAATCTTCATCATCAGGTTCCTCCAAATCCCAATCATCATCATCAGTTGCCCCACAATCCCAATATTCGTCATCAGGTGCCTCCAAATCCCAATCATCATCATCAGGTGCCCCACGATCCCAATCTTCATCATCAGGTGCCTCCAAATCCAAATATTCATCATCAGGTGCCTCCAAATCCCAATCATCATCATCAGGTGCCTCAAAATCCCAATCTTCATCATCAGGTGCCACCAAATCCCAATCTTCATCATCAGGTGCCTCCAAATCCCAATCATCATCATCAGGTGCCTCCAAATCCCAATCTTCATCATCAGGTGCCTCCAAATCCCAATCATCATCATCAGGTGCCTCCAAATCCCAATCATCATCATCAGGTGCCCCCAAATCCCAATCATCATCATCATCATCATCGGGCACCAAGACACGCACGATGGAACGGGCTATCACAGTATGTAGGCCAGCCTTGGGGGGGGGGGGGGGATTACCTAAACCAGACCCGACAGAGGCTAGCTGCAAGACTAATTTGCCGGCATGTTGACTATATTTGGCAGAGATGTAACGATAAATTAATGACGGTGGAGTATATTACTTATATATAGTTATACATAGTTATATATTATGTAGTTGTATAGTAGAGTATACACTTAGAACCATATTGAGTTGTGCCTAAGCAATCTTCATATTAATCCAGACCACTGGACATCAAAGCGTACAACTATGATGAGGAGCGTCATATGTCCTGAGTAGTATTGCGGCGTTCCTAATCCTGAAATACCATCACCAACGGCATCTTTATCATCATCATCATATAGCATCAGCTGCTGGCTGATCGCCCGAGCTGGCTGATCGCTCTGCGGTGCCGCCGCCGGTCACGGCACAGCTCGTCCCTGAGCGTCTGCCACGTACCTGGTCAGCCTGTTGGCGGTGCCCACGAGGGCGGCCTGCTCCTCAGGAGATGGATGCCGCTCCTGGCTGCCCCGGAGGCAGACCTCCTCCGCTACCGACTGCACCGCCTGCCGACACAGAGATATAGAGGAGGTGACAGCTGCCGACACCGAGAGACACAGAGGAGGTGACAGCTGCCGACACAGAGATATAGAGGAGGTGACAGCTGCCGACACCGAGAGACACAGAGGAGGTGACAGCTGCCGACACCGAGAGACACAGAGGAGGTAACAGCTGCCGACACAGAGATATAGAGGAGGTGACAGCTGCCGACACCGAGAGACACAGAGGAGGTGACAGCTGCCGACACCGAGAGATATAGAGGAGGTGACAGCTGCCGACACAGAGAGACACAGAGGAGGTGACAGCTGCCGACACCGAGAGACACAGAGGAGGTGACAGCTGCCGACACCGAGAGACATAGAGGAAGTGACAGCTGCCGACCCAGAGATATAGAGGAGATGACAGCTGCCGACAGAGAGACACAGAGGAGGTGACAGCTGCCGACACAGAGATATAGAGGAGGTGACAGCTGCCGACACCGAGAGACACAGAGGAGGTGACAGCTGCCGACACCGAGAGATATAGAGGAGGTGACAGCTGCCGACACAGAGAGACACAGAGGAGGTGACAGCTGCCGACACAGAGATATAGAGGAGGTGACAGCTGCCGACACCGAGAGACACAGAGGAGGTGACAGCTGCCGACACCGAGAGACACAGAGGAGGTGACAGCTGCCGACACCGAGAGACATAGAGGAAGTGACAGCTGCCGACACAGAGATATAGAGGAGATGACAGCTGCCGACACCAAGAGACACAGAGGAGGTGACAGCTGCCGACACAGAGAGACACAGAGGAGGTGACAGCAGCCGACACCGAGAGACACAGAGGAGGTGACAGCTGCCGACACAGATATAGAGGAGGTGACAGCTGCCGACACCGAGAGACACAGAGGAGGTGACAGCTGCCGACACCGAGAGACACAGAGGAGGTGACAGCTGCCGACACCGAGAGACACAGAGGAGGTGACAGCTGCCGACACCGAGAGGCACAGAGGTGACAGCTG
Organism: Chirona hameri; assembly: GCA_036785665.1. Lineage (NCBI taxonomy): Eukaryota > Metazoa > Arthropoda > Thecostraca > Balanomorpha > Balanidae > Chirona > Chirona hameri. The sequence continues at coordinate 41,827 of JAXIVJ010010018.1, forward strand.
CCGACACCGAGAGACACAGAGGAGGTGACAGCTGCCGACACCGAGAGACACAGAGGAGGTGACAGCTGCCGACACCGAGAGACATAGAGGAAGTGACAACTGCCGACACAGAGATATAGAGGAGATGACAGCTGCCGACACCAAGAGACACAGAGGAGGTGACAGCTGCCGACACCGAGAGACACAGAGGTGACAGCTGCCGACACAGAGATATAGAGGAGGTGACAGCTGCCGACACCGAGAGACACAGAGGAGGTGACAGCTGCCGACACCGAGAGACACAGAGGAGGTGACAGCTGCCGACACCGAGAGACATAGAGGAAGTGACAGCTGCCGACACAGAGATATAGAGGAGATGACAGCTGCCGACACCAAGAGACAGAGGAGGTGACAGCTGCCGACACAGAGAGACACAGAGGAGGTGACAGCTGCCGACACCGAGAGACACAGAGGAGGTGACAGCTGCCGACACCGAGAGACATAGAGGAAGTGACAGCTGCCGACACAGAGATATAGAGGAGATGACAGCTGCCGACACCGAGAGACACAGAGGAGGTGACAGCTGCCGACACAGAGAGACACAGAGGAGGTGACAGCTGCCGACACAGAGAGACACAGAGGATGTGACAGCTGCCGACACAGAGATATAGAGGAGGTGACAGCTGCCGACACCGAGAGACACAGAGGAGGTGACAGCTGCCGACACAGAGAGACATAGGAGGTGACAGCTGCCGACACAGATATATAGAGGAGGTGACAGCTGCCGACACAGAGACACAGAGGAGGTGACAGCTGCCGACACCGAGAGACACAGAGGAGGTGACAGCTGCCGACACAGAGATATAGAGGAGGTGACAGCTGCCGACAGAGAGACACAGAGGAGGTGACAGCTGCCGACACAGAGATATAGAGGAGGTGACAGCTGCCGACACCGAGATATAGAGGAGGTGACAGCTGCCGACACAGAGACATAGAGGAGGTGACAACTGCCGACACCGAGATATAGAGGAGGTGACAGCTGCCGACACAGAGATATAGAGGAGGTGACAGCTGCCGACACAGAGATATAGAGGAGGTGACAGCTGCCGACACCGAGATATAGAGGAGGTGACAGCTGCCGACACAGAGACACAGAGGAGGTGACAGCTGCCGACAGAGAGACACAGAGGAGATGACAGCTGCCGACACAGATATAGAGGAGGTGACAGCTGCCGACACCGAGATATAGAGGAGGTGACAGCTGCCGACACAGAGATATAGAGGAGGTGACAGCTGCCGACACCGAGAGACACAGAGGAGGTGACAGCTGCCGACACCGAGAGATATAGAGGAGGTGACAGCTGCCGACACAGAGAGACACAGAGGAGGTGACAGCTGCCGACACAGAGATATAGAGGAGGTGACAGCTGCCGACACCGAGAGACACAGAGGAGGTGACAGCTGCCGACACCGAGAGACACAGAGGAGGTGACAGCTGCCGACACCGAGAGACATAGAGGAAGTGACAGCTGCCGACACAGAGATATAGAGGAGATGACAGCTGCCGACACCAAGAGACACAGAGGAGGTGACAGCTGCCGACACAGAGAGACACAGAGGAGGTGGCAGCTGCCGACACAGAGAGACACAGAGGAGGTGACAGCTGCCGACACAGCTATAGAGGAGGTGACAGCTGCCGACACCGAGAGACACAGAGGAGGTGACAGCTGCCGACACCGAGAGACACAGAGGAGGTGACAGCTGCCGACACCGAGAGACACAGAGGAGGTGACAGCTGCCGACACCGAGAGACACAGAGGAGGTGACAGCTGCCGACACCGAGAGACACAGAGGAGGTGACAGCTGCCGACACCGAGAGACACAGAGGAGGTGACAGCTGCCGACACCGAGAGACATAGAGGAAGTGACAGCTGCCGACACAGAGATATAGAGGAGATGACAGCTGCCGACACCAAGAGACACAGAGGAGGTGACAGCTGCCGACACCGAGAGACACAGAGGAGGTGACAGCTGCCGACACAGAGATATAGAGGAGGTGACAGCTGCCGACACCGAGAGACACAGAGGAGGTGACAGCTGCCGACACCGAGAGACACAGAGGAGGTGACAGCTGCCGACACCGAGAGACATAGAGGAAGTGACAGCTGCCGACACAGAGATATAGAGGAGATGACAGCTGCCGACACCAAGAGACACAGAGGAGGTGACAGCTGCCGACACAGAGAGACACAGAGGAGGTGACAGCTGCCGACACCGAGAGACACAGAGGAGGTGACAGCTGCCGACACCGAGAGACATAGAGGAAGTGACAGCTGCCGACACAGAGATATAGAGGAGATGACAGCTGCCGACACCGAGAGACACAGAGGAGGTGACAGCTGCCGACACAGAGAGACACAGAGGAGGTGAGAGCTGCCGACATAGAGAGACACAGAGGATGTGACAGCTGCCGACACAGAGATATAGAGGAGGTGACAGCTGCCGACACCGAGAGACACAGAGGTGACAGCTGCCGACACAGAGAGACATAGAGGAGGTGACAGCTGCCGACACAGAGATATAGAGGAGGTGACAGCTGCCGACACAGAGACACAGAGGAGGTGACAGCTGCCGACACCGAGAGACACAGAGGAGGTGACAGCTGCCGACACAGAGATATAGAGGAGGTGACAGCTGCCGACAGAGATACACAGAGGAGGTGACAGCTGCCGACACAGAGATATAGAGGAGGTGACAGCTGCCGACACCGAGATATAGAGGAGGTGACAGCTGCCGACACAGAGACATAGAGGAGGTGACAACTGCCGACACCGAGATATAGAGGAGGTGACAGCTGCCGACACAGAGATATAGAGGAGGTGACAGCTGCCGACACAGAGATATAGAGGAGGTGACAGCTGCCGACACCGAGATATAGAGGAGGTGACAGCTGCCGACACAGAGAGACACAGGGGAGGTGACAGCTGCCGACAGAGAGACACAGAGGAGGTGACAGCTGCCGACACAGATATAGAGGAGGTGACAGCTGCCGACACAGAGACATAGAGGAGGTGACAGCTGCCGACACCGAGATATAGAGGAGGTGACAGCTGCCGACACAGAGATATAGAGGAGGTGACAGCTGCCGACACCGAGATATAGAGGAGGTGACAGCTGCCGACACAGAGAGACACAGAGGAGGTGACAGCTGCCGACACAGAGATATAGAGGAGGTGACAGCTGCCGACACAGAGACACAGAGGAGGTGACAGCTGCCGACACAGAGATACAGAGGAGGTGACAGCTGCCGACACCGAGATATAGAGGTGACAGCTGCCGACACCGAGAGACATAGAGGAGGTGACAGCTGCCGACACAGAGAGATACAGAGGAGGTGACAGCTGCCGACACAGAGAGACACAGAGGTGACAGCTGCCGACACAGAGATATAGAGGAGGTGACAGCTGCCGACACCGAGATATAGAGGAGGTGACAGCTGCCGACACAGAGATATAGAGGAGGTGACAGCTGCCGACACCGAGATATAGAGGAGGTGACAGCTGCCGACACAGAGACACAGAGGAGGTGACAGCTGTCGACACAGAGAGACACAGAGGAGGTGACAGCTGCCGACACAGAGAGACATAGAGGAGGTGACAGCTGCCGACACCGAGATATAGAGGAGGTGACAGCTGCCGACACAGAGACACAGAGGAGGTGACAGCTGCCGACACAGAGATATAGAGGAGGTGACAGCTGCCGACACCGAGATATAGAGGAGGTGACAGCTGCCGACACAGAGATATAGAGGAGGTGACAGCTGCCGACACAGAGATATAGAGGAGGTGACAGCTGCCGACACCGAGATATAGAGGAGGTGACAGCTGCCGACACAGAGATATAGAGGTGACAGCTGCCGACACAGAGATATAGAGGAGGTGACAGCTGCCGACACCGAGATATAGAGGAGGTGACAGCTGCCGACACAGAGACACAGAGGAGGTGACAGCTGCCGACACAGAGACACAGAGGAGGTGACAGCTGCCGACACAGAGCGACACAGAGGAAGTGACAGCTGCCGACACCGAGATATAGAGGAGGTGACAGCTGCCGACACAGAGATATAGAGGAGGTGACAGCTGCCGACACAGAGAGACACAGAGGAGGTGACAGCTGCCGACACAGAGATATAGAGGAGGTGACAGCTGCCGACACCGAGATACAGAGGAGGTGACAGCCGCCGACACAGAGACATAGAGGAGGTGACAGCTGCCGACACAGAGATATAGAGGAGGTGACAGCTGCCGACACAGAGAGACACAGAGGAGGTGACAGCTGCCGACACAGAGATATAGAGGAGGTGACAGCTGCCGACACAGAGAGACACAGAGGAGGTGACAGCTGCCGACACAGAGATATAGAGGAGGTGACAGCTGCCGACACCGAGATATAGAGGAGGTGACAGCTGCCGACACAGAGATATAGAGGAGGTGACAGCTGCCGACACCGAGATATAGAGGAGGTGACAGCTGCCGACACAGAGACACAGATGAGGTGACAGCTGCCGACACAGAGAGACACAGAGGAGGTGACAGCTGCCGACACAGAGATATAGAGGAGGTGACAGCTGCCGACACCGAGATATAGAGGAGGTGACAGCTGCCGACACAGAGACACAGAGGAGGTGACAGCTGCCGACACAGAGAGACACAGAGGAGGTGACAGCTGCCGACACCGAGATATAGAGGTGACAGCTGCCGACACCGAGATATAGAGGAGGTGACAGCTGCCGACACAGAGACACAGAGGAGGTGACAGCTGCCGACACAGAGGGACACAGAGGAGGTGACAGCTGCCGACACAGAGATATAGAGGAGGTGACAGCTGCCGACACAGAGACATAGAGGAGGTGACAGCTGCCGACACCGAGAGACACAGATGAGGTGACAGCTGCCGACACCGAGAGACACAGAGGAGGTGACAGCTGCCGACACAGAGAGACACAGAGGAGGTGACAGCTGCCGACACAGAGATATAGAGGAGCTGGCAGCTGCCGAAACAGAGAGACATAGAGGTGACAGCTGCCGACACAGAGAGACACAGAGGAGGTGACAGCTGCCGACACAGATATATAGAGGAGGTGACAGCTGCCGACACAGAGATATAGAGGAGGTGACAGCTGCCGACACAGAGACATAGAGGAGGTGACAGCTGCCGACACAGAGACACATGAGGTGACAGCTGCCGACACAGAGAGACACAGAGGAGGTGACAGCTGCCGACACAGAGAGACACAGAGGAGGTGACAGCTGCCGACACAGAGATATAGAGGAGGTGGCAGCTGCCGAAACAGAGAGACATAGAGGAGGTGACAGCTGCCGACACAGAGATATAGAGGAGGTGGCAGCTGCCGAAACAGAGAGACATAGAGGAGGTGACAGCTGCCGACACAGAGAGACACAGAGGAGGTGACAGCTGCCGACACAGAGATATAGAGGAGGTGACAGCTGCCGACACAGAGATATAGAGGAGGTGACAGCTGCCGACACAGAGACATAGAGGAGGACACAGACAGACACAGAGATATAGAGGAGGTGACAGCTGCCGACACAGAGAGACACAGAGGAGGTGACAGCTGCCGACACCGAGATATAGAGGAGGTGACAGCTGCCGACACCGAGATATAGAGGAGGTGACAGCTGCCGACACAGAGACATAGAGGAGGTGACAGCTGCCGACACCGAGACACAGAGGAGGTGACAGCTGCCGACACAGAGAGACACAGAGAAGGTGACAGCTGCCGACACATAGAGACACAGAGGAGGTGACAGCTGCCGACACAGAGATATAGAGGAGGTGACAGCTGTCGACACCGAGATATAGAGGAGGTGACAGCTGCCGACACAGAGATATAGAGGAGGTGACAGCTGCCGACACCGAGATATAGAGGAGGTGACAGCTGCCGACACAGAGACACAGAGGAGGTGACAGCTGCCGACACAGAGGAGGTGACAGCTGCCGACACAGAGATATAGAGGAGGTGACAGCTGCCGACACAGAGATATAGAGGAGGTGACAGCTGCCGACACAGAGATATAGAGGAGGACACAGACACAGACACATAAGACAGACACACATACACAGAGGAGGCGGGGAGATGTCAGCTGTCCAACAGTGGATCAGACAGTACAAATGGCACAACAAGACAGTGTCCACCTACTTCATACAATAAACGTACGCAATTATTATTCCTGCTATGCAATGATCTCCATTGACATTGAGAAAACCATGAGATCACATGGCTGAACTACGAGATACTAGCCAGGAAAAATTATCTGAACTAGTTTGCTCTTGACCTGGTAAATATGAAGCTAGAAATGAAACAAACTGTCTTGTCACTTGTCAGGATGATGTTGGGGACCGCACAGAATAAACACAGGTCAGACCGCACAGAATAACACAGGTCAGACCGCACAGAATAACACAGGTCAGACCGCACAGAATAACACAAGTCAGACCGCACAGAATAGCACAGGTCAGACCGCGCAGAATAACACAAGTCAGACCGCACGAATAGCACAGGTCAGACCGCACAGAATAACACAGGTCAGACCGCACAGAATAACACAGGTCAGACCGCACAGAATAGCACAGGTCAGACCGCGCAGAATAACACAAGTCAGACCGCACAGAATAGCACAGGTCAGAGCGCCTTTGGCTGTCGGCATCTGATGTATTGTTAGCATCACCTGTGGTTACCAATAGTTATCCACATTACCTGAGTCAGCACCAGTATTACCTGAACATGTATTCTACCTCAGTAAGCCTGAATATGACCTGTGCCATCAGAGGTAGCCGGGTGCGTTTTACCTGTGCCATCAGAGGTAGCCGTGTGGACACCACAGCCGGGTGTGTGGCTACCAGCTGATAGAGCAGCTCACAGACGGCCTGGAGGACCTCGCAGGCGGCGCCTGTGCGGACGGGAGCTCAGGGTCCAGGTGGCAGCACTGCAGACTGTCCGTGTAGGCCGTGTCTGAGAGCCGTACCTGGCGACCACAGAACGTTC